>BMAO01021594.1:0-22392 GCA_019973975.1 Trichonephila clavata | reverse complement strand
ATTTCATGATTAATGATTAACCTCACACACCCAAACTTCAGAGCTTAAATATGTAGTTTTTACATTTGCATAAAATCAAGTCATCACTACGAAAAGTGGTTTTTAAATTAAAATCACTGTTAAAGAATAGTTTCCCTGAGAGGATTAGTAGAAGAACCACGAATAGAACCTGTTACAAATTCATTGAAGAAGGAGAAAATAGATTCATATTCAATTTGATTTTTTTTTACTCTAAAGTAACACGAGGACTGTTGGCGATGGACTTTGTAATTTTGAATCTCGGCTAAGGGATGTCGGTGATACCTGAGCAGACACCCCACTCTCTAAACATCCACACCGCACCAGCGCGAAGACAATGAAATGTTCATCGGTCTCTCTACACCATGGATGTCTAAACTATGACCGCTTGTGGGCCGCATTGCAAAAATATTTCTTTTTCTGGGCCACACATACAATATTTTTGAACAAAGTGAAATAAAAATTAACTATATAGTTTTATCAAAATAAATTACTTATTTTATTATAATTTTCTTAAATTTGAATTATACATGAATAGGTACACATTTATTTTAAATTTATAAAAGTGTCGCTTCACTTAATTTGAATTTCATAAAGATGGAAAAAATCAAGTTAATGAGATGAATGAATTTGCGTTTGTGTTGAACACACAAGCAAATCGAAATCGGTTCAATAGACGAAGTTACAATTCTTAATGCATTTTCAAGATGTTTGTCAGTGATCATTGTCCTATTTTTGTTTTTTGTATGCTTCATTCTTGGAAAATAACTGCTTACAAATATAAGCACTGCCAATGAGTGTGAAAATGAGGATATTTATCATGGTGTAGGTAATCTTCATAAAACTCCAGTATAGGAACATTCTCAAAATTTTCTTTCAGTTGAATGTCACTTTGAAGTTCAATGCATTCCATTTGAAGGTAATTTATTTATTTCTATAGAAAACGGGATGGAGAAAATATATTGAAATACTCTTCGTTTTTCGAAAATCTTGAAATCTTCCTTAAAACTCTTCAATTAAATTGAAAATCAATGCAGCATATTTTGTGCATACATTTATTTTTTTAAAAATAAGAATGTGTAAATTGAAATATTTTCATAACTTGCGTTTGGGCTGCATTTTAAAAGCTTTTGGGCCGCATGCGGCCCGTGGACCGCACTTTAGACAAGCATGCTCTACGCGGTGAATCTTTTAGCGGTATTAGAAATTGAACTCGTGACACGGTGGCCACAAGTTCGTGACCAGGACCACGCACTATCATGGTCGATATTTCAATTGAAAAGAATAGAATTAAAAAAAAATAATGTCGTTATATACCTTCGTGAATGAAATCAGAATAATATGTAATATAAAAGCGAGAAGGATTTTATTATTTTTTAAATCTATAACTGTTTTTAGAATTTATAACCTATATTTTAATGTAAGTCAAACACAGGTGCCGTCTAAAATTTGTATTCGTGTAATTAAATGAATTGTTTGAAATAAAAAGAGCAGATACTCTCTATATATGCGTGCGCTAACACGAATAAAAGAAAAAAAAAAAAGACTTGGCGAAAGAACCGCGAAACGAAACTGAAAGTAATGAGACCGGAGCAGTACAGAAAACGCTCCGATTAAGTCATTTTGCAGCTGAGTACAAATGATAGAGCACTTGGGGATAATGAAGACGTTTCCTCTTCGTGTCAGAGGAGAGAAAAAGTAACAAATGAACGCCTCTGGGTCGTTTTTTCACCTGAGCCAAATCGCAATCGCCTCTCAATTATCCGACGCCGATTTGGCGACTTCATCACTTCATTGGCAGGTTGTTACATATTTTTGAATTTGTGGAGGAATGGTTTTATACTTAAAAAACGAATAAAAGGAATAATAAAGTCATAAAATTATTTCAAAAATTGGTTTTTCGTTCGTTATAATACTAGACACCGTCAACACAAAAATTAATACAATAATCATATTTATATTAAATTTCGTAGAACTATTTGATTTTATGCATGTTTAATATTTCTCTTATATTTTTCATAATTTTAATTGTGAAATTAAATGAACCAATAAATTAAGTGATATAATTAAAAATGTGTATAGTATATAAATGAATACGTGTTATTCAAATATACTATGTTTTCGTTTAAAGTCATTAGAAAAATGTAATGTTATAAGCTAAATTCAAATTGAAGATATAATTTTTGTATTTTATCAAAAAGCGTATAAATTGGAGCAGTTTTTTGTTGTATTATATTGAGAATTCCCCGGAAAGAATTTCTAGACAGCGTTAGAGTTCTCATGGTTACAGATTCGTGGCCGGCATGTCATGGGTTCGAGAGTAGTGCCACTGAAGACCAATCGTGTAGAGGGGGCGATGCACGTTAAACATACCAAGACTAAATTGACGTGGTGTGGGAATTTGTAGAGGGGAAGCCAGCACAGTTGTCTTCCGCACTACTTGACTCAGGTGTCGTCCTCGTCACTTGACCATGGTTCAAATTTACAAGTTCATGGTAAATTGATCCATCGCCAAAAGCCCTCGAACAGTGCGACGTTAATATTCACTCACTCACTCCGCACCACTTGATCATTATTCACATTACGAGTTCCATAGTTAAAAACCCTCGCGTTGCTTTATAGAGAGACGTTAATAAAACACTCACTCAGAAAAAGTTCTAAGTAATGAACAAAAAAGAATTTTGAAAATTGTTGTGAAGGAAATAAATATTTATAATGTACAAAAGCACTCTAAACTTACCTATATCTCAATTCATGAAAAATCAAAGAGTTTTTCAAATTTCCTTCATTTTGTAAAAAAGGAAAAAACACTCAAGAGCCAAAACATTATAACAACCCCTACATTTTGAAAATGAACTCGCTTGGATGACGTGGAAGGCACGTGATCAGGTGGAAATGGTATTTAACTGCTGCTGGAGAGTCTGAAGAATCATTCTTTCGCTTACTTATGTGTGTGATGGGAAAGGCTGCGGATCTAAGCGACTTTGATAGAGGAGATTGTAATGACTCGAAGGCTCTGAACAAGTATTTCCGAAACTGCACACTCGTGGTTTGTTCGTGATTTACAGTTGTTAGTACTTATGCAAAGTGGATGAATGACGGTGAAACCAGCAGTAGACGACATGGTGTTGGACGTCCACACGCTATCAAAGAAAAGATCGTCGGAGACTGTCTCGCATGGTGAAGCAAAACCGGAGCCAGACAGTGGCTCCTCTGATAGCCCAATACAATGCAGGGCCAAGTAGAATAGTATCGGAGCACACTGTTCAGCGGACACTGTGGATATGGGCTACGCAGCAAACATCCCACTCGTGTGCCTTTGCTGACCAAGCGTCACGCCAACTGCGCTTGCGCTGGCCCGGGAACATCGCGACTGGTCTATGGATGAGTAGGGAGAGTTGTCTGGTGAAATGAATCACGGTTTGTAATTCATCACGCCGATGGCTGTGTCAGGATACGCCGTCTTCCAGTCAAACAGTTGCTCCCTCAATGTACAGTAGGTAATACACAGGCCGGTGATGGCGGTATTATGCTTTGGGGGACGTTCTCTTGGGCATCTCTGGGACCCGTGGTTGTGGTAGAGCAGACCATGAATGCTGCAGGGTATTTGAACATCATTGCGGACCAGTTGCACCCTTACAAGGCCTCTGTTTTTCCAGATGGAAATGGAATGTTCCAACAGGACAACGCCCCGTGACACAAGGCTGAAATTGTGTTGGAGTGGTTCCAGGAACATGATGCTGAATTCCAGTTAATGTCCTGGCCACCTAACTGGATCTCAATCCGATAAACGCATTTGGCATATCATGCATATCACATTTGGCATTCCATTGGATATCAGCTCAGAGTTCAAAGACCACAATTCGCAATATCTCTGATTTGCGTGACCGTTGCTTAAACATCTGGTACAATCTGTCTCCGGTCATCTACCAAGGACTTGTGGCATCCATGCCAAGGCGGGTTGAAGCTGTGTTGCGAGCAAAAGGTGGGCCAACTCGTTATGGACAGATGGTAATAATGTTTGGCTCATGAGTGTATATTCGCACAATGTAAAGGTGCCGCAGAGTCAAACGGTCATGACCTTCTATTTCGTTGTAGGTAATGTTCAGTCCAAGTTTTGTGTTCGAGTTTTTAATCATCCAAATATTTATCATGCTGAATAAATGGTGATAATGCATGTTCCACCGAACTGAATCCTTAAGAAAATTTACGTAGCACGAAAATTAGGGGAATAAATTCCTACCCAAGTGTAACGGTGCTGTTATTGGGCATATGGGCCGCTAGCAGCCCTCCATCCCATATCCGATATATAGTTTCCTACTCAGGTTATGCCCTCGACCGTGTTATAAAATTACGAGGTTCATCGCCATCAGCACTCGTGTTGGTCTGCTGCATCGTTGATTCAGAATTAGCAATTTTGTTGTTGTTGTGGTTAAAACTTTTGATTGCCCCCTTTTGCCGACTCAGATGTTCACTAATAAGAGTCAATAAGCCTTGTAATTATGAGCAACCTTCAAATGACGAGGCCGACACTAGAGTTAGCATCCGAC
Source organism: Trichonephila clavata (assembly GCA_019973975.1). Taxonomy (NCBI): domain Eukaryota; kingdom Metazoa; phylum Arthropoda; class Arachnida; order Araneae; family Nephilidae; genus Trichonephila; species Trichonephila clavata. The sequence goes on along the minus strand of BMAO01021594.1, from coordinate 17,824 downwards.
TCTCTGTATTTGCACAATGTCATAAGGAAAGTCTTTGAGACCCAACAGATTTAATAAGCACCAACATATGTACATGGCAAGGTCTTTATGAGATGAATGCGAGGTTCAATTTTAATATCGTAAACTGCAAGATCGATACTTGAACCACAAGACCAAAGGTGGTCAACTTGAGGCACGCCTTCCACAGTGTGGCACGGTGGAGTTATAGCAGTGGCATGCGAAAATGTATTAAAAAAAATTTAAAAATTAAGAAAAAAATATGATGAAAAAAACCCATTATTTTTTTAAAAACAATTTTATTGAATGGTGGTTGTCTCAGACAAAGAAAAAAAAAACACCCATTCAAAATCTATTTCAAATACGCTTAATTGAATTACCCAAGAAAATCAATCATGTAGGAAACACTCCTTCATTGTTGTGTGTGTGTGTGGGAACTTTCCAAAGAAAGCACACTCACAACAAATTTTCGAATTTGTGGGAGTGTGCTTTAAAATAGTCCAGAAAACAATTAACTGTGCTCAGTGTGAGTGAGGGAATATTAACGTCCCACTGTTCAGCTACACGAGGGCTTTTGGGGACGGTCCGCGTAATTTTGAACCATGGTCAAGTGACGTGGACGACACCTGAGCTGGCACCCCCTCTCCTAACTTCCACACCAAACCAACGGGAGGACGTTTGAGCTCTCGACAGATTTTACGTGCATCGCTCCCTACACGGCGGGTCTTCAGTGGTACTGGGATCGAACTCATGACACGCTAGCCATGATACGATGTCTAGACCACTTGGCTACCGCGGCCACCTGTGCTCAGTGAGTGCTTGCTACTCAAGAAGGAAGATTGGCTATGGGATTAAGCTTTTCTTACCGATATTTGGGACATTTAAATAATTTAAATTTAAAATTTCAGGGGAAAAAGATTGCATTTCATGTACACCTTCAAATTGTTTTCTTTGCGTAAGAGTTCCATAATAGGCCTCTAAGTTATATTTATCCACCTTTTCGTATTATTTTTTTTGTAGGAAAAGCTGGAAGTGGCACGCATAGTTTTTTAAAATCAGAGAGTGGCGCTCTTGCCAAAAAGGATGACCACTCCTGCATTAGACTATCGTAGCCACTCTGGTTCCTCCAGGGCCAAGGTAGCCAAGTGGTCATTGGTCACGGGCTCCTGGTCGGCGTTTCATGAATCAGAGCCTTAATGCCACTGAAGACCTGCCATGTAGAGGGGGCTGATGCACTGTAAATCAGTCGTAACTCAATGTCCTCTCGTTAGCATGGTGTAGTAGTTTGGAAAAGGGGACAGCCCAGGGGTCATTTGACCGAGGTTCATAGTTACGAAGTCCGTCATCAATAACAATCATGTTGCTTGATAGAGAGAGTTAGATTAACGTCGCATTATACAGCTGCGCGAGAGCTGTTGGCGACGCATCTCGTAATTTTGAACCATGGTCAAGAAATGAGGACAACACCTGAGCTAGCACCCCCTCTCACACATAATCCTAACTTCCACTACACCACGGGAGGGCGTTTGAGTTTCGACATGTTTAACGTGCATCAGCCCCCCTCTACGCGGCTGGTCTTCAGCTGCACTAGGCTCGAACTCATGACACGCCAGCCACGAGATCATGACCTTGACCATCAGGCTACTGTTGCCACTACAACATTTTGATGTGCCAAAGATAGAGTTAATTGAGAATAGTGTAACATATAGAGCAATTGAAAAAAAAGCACTCCTAATAGGAATCGCGTCTCTAGACGAGTGATAAAGGGTCCGATCGCCAAATGGAGCAACCCTTGAGGAGTAAAGGTGCAATTAGGGAACACTACGAGGTGTCAGCTCCGCGGAACAAGGGAGGACCACACACACTACTAAGGAACCAGGAATGCGGTGAATATCCGGTCTCTTTTGAATCTACTGCAACAAAGAAATGAACTATCCTACTAAATACCGTTCCAGGAATTTATATAAATTTTTCTCAAATTTTTGAGTTACTATTTTTTTTGGAAAACATTATAAACCTTTTAAACACTGAATGCAACCATTATGACACATTAGGACATTTTCTTTACGCATATACGAGGTTTTTTTCGTGCGTGCATGTGTAGTCTTATTTAAAGTTCTGTTTTTTCAAATTAAAAAAAGAATTGATTTAGTTGGGAATCTTATAAAATGTTTTCAAAGTTTACTTATTGTTTTCTTGTCCCATTAAGACCCAAAATATTTTTATCTCTTTCATATTAAATTCGTCTGGTTATTAGCTCTATATTAACCCCAATGACACTGGAAAAAATAATAAATTTTTTTCGCCCCCCTCCCCCCCCTGGAACATAGATGGTACTCGCACGATTGTGTGGGTTGGGCTTTAACTGTGAAACCGTTACCTAGGAAATTTTACGTTTTTTAATCTCTAAATTGATAGAAGAGACAAATTTAATTCAGCTAAAATTGTTAAAAATAAAGAAATTATTGATGCATAATTATTCTTTTACTGTCTCATTATTTGTTTACAGTGTAAATTTTTAAATCATGTTTTTGTTTTTGACAAGTATAAATAAATATTGCATTTTTCACAACGTGTTTTCGAACTGCTTTTGCAGTTTTAAAATATGCACTAGTGAAGCCTTGAAATGTCATCAACACATCGAAAATAGTTGTACATGTGTGTGTGTGATATGTCTTTTATTCAGGAATGGCCGCTTAGTAGGCAAATTATAATAATCGATCGTTTTGCGGGAGGAATTACACACACAGCACTGTCATCTTCAACATCAAATAAAATACTTTTATTAGTGGGTGGAGATATACTGCTAACGCTTCAGCTATCTCTAATTTAAATTTGAAGAGATCAATTTTGATTTTTGGATGAATTTTATTTGGTATTGTATCTTGTTTGTATTGAAACCAAGAACTTGCTACAGCTAATACAATTAAATAAACGGGCCAAAGAGACATTGATGGTAAAGGGTGATCTAAAATTGTGTCTTTCCATTATAAATATATCCATGTTTTTCTTTGTCGCTCTCATCTGAACTTGATTCTCCTTCTAGTATAAGGGGTCCATATGTTTTGTCGGCAGCATAACCATTATCCGAGAGATCACAAAGTTCAGAATCTGATTTATTTATTAATTACAAAATATATTTTTGTGTGAGAATTCTTTTCCATTTAGACACCTTAAACAGTTTTTAGTTAAAAGTTAGCCCAGTACTCCATGAAAAATAATAAAATGCATTACAAATTTTTATTATTTAAAAAAATTAAAAATTTAAACCCCGCCTTACCAACTTCCACAGGAAAATGCAGAATTTTTCGGGGTGGGGTGAGGAAGAGATATGCATGTAGGGATGCAGATATATGAAAGAGAAAATTAATTGCAAAAAAGAGCGAGAGAAAGAAAAAAAGGGTGTGACGGATCTATACAGGTTTTCACTGACCTCTTGCTTTTTCCTTTAATTCAAATTATTTATTTCAACCAATCTTCATCGAGAGCCAGGCGTGATTTATGTAAATAAGGAATATTATATAAATTCGATTTTCGCGAGCTAAGTTAGAGCTAAGTAGGAGCTAAGTAAGAGGAAGTGAGAAGTCAAGTGAATTAAAGATCTAGAAGTTGACACGTAGTTGTTGACAAGCTAAGCGAGCCTGATACGTGTTGATATACGCAAAGAGAAGCGGATTTAAAATATTGAAATTCACTATTACGGAGCGTGGAGTCTTCATCAATTCATCCAGCTAAATAAAGTGCCTGAAGTTCGTCACGAAGGAACCGCAGCCGTAAAATACAAGGTCAGTGACTTTGATTTAGAAAATCAGACTATGATCGTGTGGTGTAGTTGTAATTGTGCGCGTTTAAGCTTTCCTAGATTCAGTTGAAATTCTGTATTATTATCAGCTTGTATTGATATCTCACCTCTTCACGTCACTCCAGTTTATTTATCTTAATTAGTATTGTGTTGTGTATATTCATAATCTATTGATAAGCATCAATAAATCAGTTTGAATTGGAATCATGTCTTACGATCCTTTAAGTCCGCCAACACATCCAGCCGGGTTTTCAGATAGACAGGAAAGTATTAATGTAAGGGGTGGCTACAGGTCACCAGAAGGCATTCGTCCATGGCAACCCCCAAGAAAATAAGCCCTTGAGTTTTTTTCGATTGATGATAATCCTATATATATATAATGTAAAATTTAATTAAATACTTGCAATAAACAATTTATTTTATTAATTAATGCTTATTATTAATTAAATAATTAAGTTTTTACTGATTTTTGTTAACAAAATCGACAAAATCAGAAGAATCAATTAGTGTTGTCTTGAGGTATGATACGATTTGGGGGACTTTCGACCATGGACTCCCCCTTGAAAAATTTTTGTGTGCGCTACTGACTTCCATCAACATTATTGAAACAGAAAAGAAAAATTACATTGGGCAAGCACTTACTTTTACAGCTGCAATGACTGAAATAACGCCCAAGTTCGCACAATCGTGCGGGTAACAAAATCTTGAGTCCCACAAGCCACATTAATAGAAATTAATTAATATTTTTACTATTATCAATTATTTAAATTTTAAGATAAAAATGTGCATAGTGATAATTACCTTTTTACGACAAATAAAATGAAGACATATTTTCTTGTTGTATTTGTAAACAAAGCTAGATTTGCCAGCTGAAAGTAAAACATAAACTAGAACCACCGTCTAAGGTAAAAAGCACTACTTTACACTTTCTAGAAACCCGCTCAATCTTTCGGTTCGGGTTTTTCTTACATACGACTATGCCAAAAGCAAAATTGTATAAGAATATTTAAGCCGCACGATCTCTTAAAGGGTCTTAAAGAGATATAGAGAGTTTATTTTTTAATTATATTTTTAAATAGGATGACATGTTGGTTAAATCTCTTACAGGAAGGATATTGATGACAAACTATCTGCATAAATATAAACACTAGCAAATTTTAATACTGCCTAATCGACTGCAAACCATAGTTGTGGATATCTCTGCCTCTGAATGACAGTATTCTATATTTAAATTTAAAAAGATAAATTCCGCTGAGAGTTTCCCAGAAATGGAAGGAAAGAGAGATGCATGCTGTCTCTGAACTGATACTCGATACAGCCAAGTACACCTTCCACTCCGAGAGCTTTTCCAAAAGATTGTAAGAAATTAATCTTTGAATAAGACTAACAGTATGTAGCAAAATATGATGATTGATATTGCTCATCTAGATATTTTGAAAATAAATGTAATGGAGGGGGATTCCAAGTCTGATATTAAATATCGTTTATAGAGTTTAAAAAAAGTGAATCGCGGAGGAATACCTGTTAAAGTACGATGCGTTTCAGTTATTTTTAGCAAATAAATACGCTATATGAATTTCAGTTGAATTATTTGTAGGGAAGTGAGTGAGCCAACCTCACTTCCTCACGCTCCTGTTGATAATGGAGTCAGTTGTAGAAATGTATCATGTTTTTAAAATATTGCTGCAAGGATAGTTTCAAAATTAGCATTCTATTGAAAGGAGTAGAAAATTTCTACATACTTTCTTTAAAATAATTATTATTTAGGGATCAGAGAGTAAATAAACGATTATTAAATTAATGTGTTTTGTATGTTGAACAAGTTTAACAGAATTGTTATTAATTGTTGAAAATTATATTTTTCTAAAAAATTAAACCATTAAAACGGAATCATCACATGCTCCACGGCTGTAATTTTCAGGTCACTTGAAGACACTGACATTTTTTTATTCAATTAAAATCTCTAGTTGGAGACTATTTAATGTTGTGGTTGTTACTAATGCCACCTGTCTATTTCAGATTGAGGCCCACGAAATTTATCGCAGAAAAGGGCTAGATGTATGCCTGTCAATAGCCGTAGCCTTGAGCACCATACAGATGGCAGTATGATTTCTCATAGGTTTCATTGGGATCATGGCATTCATAGTATTATTTTATTGGATTCAGACAGGTCAAAATAAAATCAGAATTAAATTACCGATGTCTTACAAATGGCTTCTGGATTTGATAGAAATTAAATTTTACAGTTTAAAAGAGAAATTCATTATAAGAATAAGAGCATAGCCCCGAAACAGATACATGTAAATTCAGCATCAGAAATACCATGATTCAAGAATAAAGGATCCCGGTATTCGGTATTCAGATCCCGAAACTTATTTAATAAGCCACACCTTGAAAAACTAAGTAAACATAAGTTAGAGGAACCAAAATCGACACTCGTAAAATATGTTGTTAGAAGACTCAGATAACACAGATACATTTATTTATGAAAGCAATATGAAGGAGACAAGAAAAGTCATATTATTTTTGTGAATATACAACAATCTATGTCAAGTCTAAGTGTATCAGCTTTGTGTGAAGGATTAATCCACTAAACACCTGAGAATGTGGTAATTATTAATCCATTATCCTCTCATTGTAAGTTAACGATTCTGAAAATAGTGTCTTCATCGTATGACAGTTTTTGCGTTTACTAGGCTAATCCAGAAAGCAAGTTCTGCTTTACATTTTCGCCACAAAACAGGTTGCATTCGTTAGTTCATATATGCACGTGCTTTTTGTTGAGTTACTGGCAAGCAAGGAAAAGCATTTTCAGATCGATGACTTACAAATGCTTAAAATAATTGAGCGACCCGCCGCATGCGAGATACAGTTCACCCGATTTCTCAATGTGAGGAACACTAAAGTTTGCGAAATTCAAAGACAAGTTTGGGAAGTGAATGGACCCAATATAATGGGCAATTCCATGGTCAGAACGTTGGTGTGGCAACCTAAAGATGGACAAGAACATGTGCACGAAAGCGAACGAAGTTACGGAAACGCGATGGAAAGTTTTTGCCCACTTCTACTACAAACTGGATCCCGCACCAAGCGATTTTCATCGGTTTACCTAAAGTCATTTTTTTTCTGACAAGCATTTCTGGGTCGACGACGAGGTTAGATACATTACTACCCATTGGTTGCAATCGTATGCGACATCATTCTTTGAAAAAGGCATCCAAACAGTCGTGCCCCGCTACGATAAATGCTAAACAATGGCGGTACATATATCGAAAAACAGTCCAAACATTGTATTTCATTATTTAATAACAATTAGTAGTTAATGATTGTTTCTTTAGGCTTAGTTGCCAATATGCAGCCCGTTAGAGAAAAAAAAAGGATTGTTTCTTTTTTTTCTCTGCTGCAAAGTGAAATTTACTTTTTTGATTATATAATATTATTGGATGAGTATAATTCTAGAGATATCAAATGTATTTCTATCGTATTTCCTGTTGTTTTAGGAAAGTTCCGACTTTTCCAAAATGAATTAGCTTCCGAAGAGTTCATGCTTCAGTCAAGGGAAACACATTTCAGTTTTGCTTTGAGTATGAACGCACTCAAGTTGATCATTAAGTAAAAGTAATTTTGATGCAAAGTCCGAGGTATACAACTCATTTAGCCTTTCAGTACATCAATAATTATTAATTTCTTTCCAAAGTTATTCTTCTCGAATGTTTACGCTAGTTTTTACTGATTAAAAGTACAGTATAGGTAAGAATGGTTCCAGCCAAAGCAAGAAGTGAGCTCCTGTAGAAATGTATAATATTACAACCAGACAGTACGAAATTGGATGTATCAATCAGATCATTTTCCGAACGGAGTTCGCCGACTTTATTCTCAGAAAGCAATTTTTGTCGGCATTTTCTCCTGTAGGCTATCTTCAGTTTTTCGGCCTCGATTGGTAAACTGCCGGCATTCCATAAAATAGCCAGTAAGCCACAAGATGAGTTCATAAATACTAAAATCCATTCTATTTGCCTATTGAATTTTATGTCCTCCTTAAGATATGTTATGACGGCTAAAACAGCAATGGAAGAGCAGAAATGAGCGACGGATATAAGAAAAGAAGGGACGGAAAAAACTTTTTGGGTTAAATTCAATGCATGTTCTATTCCGGACATTTTTCTGAAGATATCTGTTTGCCTTCTAACTGTTAACTCTTCAAACGGGCATGCCTGGATCTCAGAAGTGAATTGAGTTACCAAGTCACAAATGCTCTGGCAGATGAAGCAATACAAGAAGGCTACTAAGTTAATAAACATTGGATATGTAAATATATCAAAAATTATTCTGATACAATTAACTACGACATAAATGGTGTAATTTGTTTTAATTCCATTAATATACCATTCATTTCTTCGATTATGACTGGTAAAAAATAGAATCACAGTAATAATAGGTGTGGAGTAGATAAATAACAAGGCAAGTATTTGAGTCTTTGTTAAGGTCAATGTATACTTTTTTCGCAGTATTTTCAAAAGAGATGCCAAAGTTTTTCGTTTTTGCCTCAAAGCATACCAAACGATTGCGCTTATGACGTAACAGCTGAAATGTAATATAGATGCTCTAAAAAATGAGTCGTCTATTCTAAAACTGAATGTCGTTACAGCTCTTCTCAAGTTATCCAAATTCATTACGAAGAGTAAAAATAAAAGTAAGCGGAACAGAGATTTGGTTAGAAGCGTTCTATTGGAATCTTCTAAAAGATCTACCCAGTAAAGAAAACGCCAAAGAAGAGTTCGTCCGATGTCGCATCCGATAGGACTCTTGGAGTTGAAAAGTCCATGGAACGATTGAATCTTCTTTTCGTTCTGAAACAACTTCCCTTCTAAAGCGGGATCCACCATTTTTGTCTTTGTCAGTAAATTCTCGGTCATATATTGTTTAATATTCTTAATGAATTGCACATTTCAATCACACTCTAATATATAACCAGGATCTTAGAATTATTTGCACGAAGTATATTGTACCTACTCCAAAAATATGTGTAGAGCACAGTGGAGACTTAAATCACATTTTAAGGAATGTTAGCAAGGATGGCTGAATGTAGGTACCAGAGTGTAGCTTTGTCAGTCTTTCTGCATTAAAGAATATATATTCACATCCTTAATTTGGAAGAATCATCAATTTTCCTTTTTTTAAAAGGGGGGTGGGGGGTAGATTTTTTGTGAAGATCTAAAAACCGAATTCTCATTAATGTTTTGACAGGTTTAAAAAAAATCGATGGTTACTAGGGAACTTTTCAAAATGAAAGTAAACAAATCATTTTATAAAACTGACTCTTATTTTTCCTGATATATCATCGTTTTTGCTAAAAATAATTTATAAGTCATTTTAAATTAGAAAGAAAAATGAATCAATATGTGCCAAAGAGTAGAAATCATTAAAAACAAATCTCGTTAAGTGTTTTCAGTACAAAGCAAATTCTCCGTCTTAAATTTTTTCTTTCAAATGTCGATTGTTTATCTACATAAATATATTCTCTCTGTTATGTTAATCAAAAGGAACACGGGGTTATTGATTATATTTCTTTGAACATTTTCACCCAATATCATGAAATGTAAAAGATAGCTCTAGGAGCAATTCACAAAGTGCGATGTGAGTTTACAAAAATAATGATCAATACAACACAACCAGTAGAATATAAAGTGTTCGAAAAATGTCTAGAAATTGAAATAAACAATGACAAACTATAGTTAGAAAGCCTTACTGCAGTTTATTAGATTATATTGTTATCTTAATTTTAACCACTGTAGCTGTCAGTAACAGATCATTTTTACAAAGCTGCTATAGTAATAAAGATTCGGACATTTCACCAGAGCACCTCTCCCCATTATCTCTAAACTTCTATACCACGCTAACATCATGACTTTTATATTCCGCAGATTTACAGGCTTATAATGTACATGTGAATTACATAGCGATTCTTTTGAGTATTAATCTTCACAGAGAAAATAATTCTAAATTATATAAAATCAATCTAAAGTATATTATATAGTTTTATTTACTATTTTTATATATAATATAGGATTTATATAAAGTTATTACATGTATTCTTTTATAAATGTACTTCTATGTACTATCTATATATAATCCACTTGTAGATATTATGTAAAGAAATTGTAATAATAATGTGGATTATAAAATAATTATCTATTTCATCTACTGTCCAATTTAAGAAACCTCACTTATTATCATTTGAAAACCATTTAGTATGAATACGTAGTACATTATTACTAACAAGAAAATTTAAAAATGATATACAATCTAGTGGTGTACCCAGATTAAATTTCGGTAACTCAGAATCAAAACACAGTTTCAGCAACTTATCCCACAATTATTTGCTATGACCTGAAATTTACACCAATAGTGCGTAAATATTAAAATTAAACCGAGTTTTTGAAACGATTTTAAATCCTCGAGTATAAGCAAGTAATTGCAAATATCATATAATGCCTTTCTTTTTATAATTTTTAACTAGAGAATTTTACCTCACACCAAATAACTTAAATCATTACCTGTAACTAGAAGTACTTTGCAAATAAAAAACAAAATTTTTTTAAAATTACAATAAATAAATTCCATTCAAGAGTAACCACGAGCAATTAACCGAAAAAAATAACATTGATAAAATAGGACTAAAAATATTCGAATCATTACAAAAAGGTTTTTTTTCTTTCTTTTTTTATGAAGCAACAACAATCTCTTTTTATGATGTACATGGTCCCTTTTTTTCGAAATCTCTTAAGCTTCGAAAGCTTTTGATAATTTAACAGAATATTGAATTCGAAAACGCGCAAACAGCGCCATCTGCGAGACGTAAAAGCAACACACTCTCAAAAACTAAGTATTTTACCATTCTATTGTAATGTTTCCGATTGTATTGTAAAATTCAATTTTAATACATTTCTGTTTATTTTCCTTTTAATTTAAGTATTTCATGTGCCATTGCATTGGAATTGAGCTGTGTTGTTTATCATGGAGTTAATTTCGTGGGTAAAGTTTACTTTTTGTTTTTTCGTTGTTTCTCATTTTGTTTTTTAAATGTTTTTCTTATTTTTCCATGCAATTTACAGTGGAATTGAGCTGTGTCGATTGATTGACATTTGAATTCAAATTACCATTGTGAAATAACCTCTTCAGAGGGACTTGTTGAAGCGGATTGAAATATTTCTTTTCTCATTGCGTAGGAATTGAGATGCATCGATTTTTCTGCCTTTGAATGGAAATATCACTCACTTTTAGGAAGGTGCCGATAGATATCACTCCAATCTTACGATGATAAATCCATCAGTAGCAAAAAAAAAAAAAAACTCCAAACAAATAAGAAATGCAGTGCCATGAACTATTACACAGGCCTGCGATGAAAAAAGTACAATGGTTCAACTGAATGTATTTTTTTTATGCAGATTTCAAAAATAATAATTAAAAATCTCTATCCCGCCACGTTTTCTGTAAAAATTCCATTTTTATTGGATTTTTATGAGTATTTACCAAAAATATTTTTCGATGTAGAATTTCTTCCCTCTAGGCTGACTTCCCCTCTATCAAGCCGAAATATACAGAATACCATTCCGTGAAACCTTTCTGTAACAACCTCTCTTTACCAATAGTATCATAACAAATTCAAGCTTTCCGGAGTCGATTCACCTCAGCCCATCTATCAGGTTGAACTTGATGATCTGACTAGAGATCTGGGCCTTTCGAAAGAGCCAGGTGAATTGTTGGGCTCCAGATTGAAAGAAAAAAACATTGACGAAAAGGAACCTCTCTTTATTGGTACAAGAATCGAGAAAAAGAATTTATTAAGTATACTTTGAGGAAGATGAAAACCTGGTCTTGTGCTCAGATGTTCCCAGATTGATGAGAAAATTTAATATCTCCAACAATAAAAATAAGCGGAGGTTGTTTATAGATTCATGAAAATGAGCCTTAAGGCTGTCTTTTTGCATCACGGAAGCCAGTATGCATTTGTATTAGTTGGACATTTGGTGCATTTAACACTATTTGAAAACCTGATTCCACGGCCGACCACGTTTGGGCCACTTGCAGTAATTTGAAAGTTATATCACTGTTTCTTGGTCAAGATTGAAAATATACAAAGTTCCTTTATTTCATTTGCAAATGGGGCAGCCATGATAATACTCAACGCTGGGTCAAAACTGAATGGCTGAAAAGAAAATCTTAAATCACACACCAAGAATGTGATTCGAAACAGCTTAGTTGAATGTATGTATTAGTAATCCCTATGCATCAGTATCAAGAATCGGTTTGTCAATGATATTCCAGAAAATGGTGATAGTTCGAAATACCTGTGCAAAACGTTTCCAAGTTTCTCCGAAGCCAAGTTGAGAAAGAGATCTTGGTTGGTCCAGATATTCGCAAACTTATGAAGGATAAAGAATTTGAGACTTCTTTGGCAACAAAGGAAAGAGAAACTTGGGTCGGTTGGATCAAAATACATTTCCTTCACTCACCTTGGGACTTTATCCCAAAAATTTAGGATAAGTCAGTGAAGAACAGGGTGAAAGGAGAGCAAACAAGACATCAAAGATATGGAGCTCAAATATCAAGGAAGATGGGACAAAAGCATGCTCGTTGCCTACGGTTGGACGTTGACACGAGATAGGTCCGAGATTGAATATAAAAGAAGTTTCAAAGAAAAAAAAAAGAGTACGAATTTAAATTAAAACTTTATTTTGTTTTGCTTTTTGCGGAGTTTAAAATTTGGTTTAAACTTTCATGTACGCAGGTATAATATTTGTTCCTCTTGGTCAATTGTTTATGATATATAAATTACCTGAATAAATGCGAATTATAATAGTACTTTCGGGATTTTTTCTAGAAAATTGTACAATGATTGGATTTAAAAAGTTTATACTTCAGGGAAACTTCTTGTTTTTCTCTGCACCAGAAGCAACGCGTGAGATTTGGCAATAGTGCTTTTCATCCATTTACTGAAAAATCAGTTTGACTCATCAAGAATCGATATTTATATAGATTTAACTGCATAAAAGCTACTGTTGCTAGAGGATACACGCTAAATTGTTTGAGAGAATTTCTTTTCAGAAAGCATTTCAGTAAAAATATCGATATCAAGTTCACAAAAGAATTTGTGTGTGTGTGCTTATGACCACAAGATAGAAGTTGAGACTTCTGATTTATTCTGGACAAGATAATCTAACTGTTCGGATGTACTACGTTTCCTTTTGCGACATTTTTGCAAGCAAGCGTTAAGTAATTTTCTTTTCCTTACCTCTTTATTGTTGGGTTTGTTTATTTCATCCGTTTTCTGTAAAATGCAATGCATTCTTATACAGGTTGTCTGGGCTTGAAATATCCAAAATTCATGGTTTATTATTAAGGAAGTACCCACATAAGAATGTAATAAACTGCTCATCCATGGATTGGAAACCCCTTCGAGAGTTTTTGGGTCTAGTCTTATAGGCCGCACGTACACTCATTATTCGGCAATCGGAGGCGATAAATAAACTGACTTTACTAGTAAGGATGTGAACCCCATAGAAAAAAAGGTGCTGTACGTACGTTGGTTACCGGAATTTAAATCAGTCACGCATATACAACGACGTATTCGAAAAGAATGGAATGTCGATCCTCTGACATCAAAATCCACCCACAAGGAATTTTAAAGGAGACGGGAATTTCGGTATCTCAAAATGGCAAGTATCCTAAGGTTTTGTGACAGAAGATACTGTTGATCGTGTGCGGGATTTATTTTGTAGGAGTCCTGATAAGTCTATTAGACAAGCCAGTAACGAATTACACAGATTCCTTGGTCCACAGTTCATGATATCGTTCATAAACGGCTGCGTTTGCATGCATATAAGCTTTAAATACTTCACCACTTGAAACCAAACGATCACTCCGCAAGGTTGGAATTCGCCACTGAAATGATGAATCGTATTGGAGTTGATTCAAACTTCTTAGAACATGTTATTTTTAGTGATCAATCTTGCTTTCACACATGTGGAAAAGTTAATAAGCATAATTGCCATAGTTTGGGAAATGAAAACCCTCACCAACTGTGTGAATACGAAAGTGTGTGGTTAGGAATGCACACAAATGACATCATTGGTCCATTTTTCTTCGTAGAGAAGGCAGTTAAGGGACACGTTTTATCTTCATGAAAAACTTTGCTGTTCCACAAATTTCACCAGATTTTCTGTTCTAACAAGATGGCGCTCCACCACACAACCACGGTGATGTTACCACATTTTTGAATAGGACATTTCAAGAAAGTTGGATTCGGAGAGGGGGGGGGGGGGACCAATAATCTCTGTGTTTGACTCCATTAGACCTTTTTGCTTGGGGATTCGTTAAATCTGTTGTGTATAAGCAAAAAATTAAAACTGTGGAAGTGTTGAAGGAGCGTATCATTCAAGCAATTCGTCTAATAACTCCTGATATGCTACGAAACACTTGGAAAGAACTAGATCGTTTAGACGTTTTGTCGTTCTACTAAAGGTGCATACATCGAAATCTATTGATCTTAATAAAAACTTAAATTATTTCTACTTTCTCTCCCCCTTCTCTCGTTTACTCGCTGGAGTTGAGTGGATATTGGCTGTATCACAGCAATATTTAAATAAAGAAAATAAAACTTCACGGGAAAAAGTGTGCATGAAATTTTTACGTAAGAAACTACACGCATAAAAAGTTTTCAATTCAAAACTGACCGAGCATCGACAACATGAGCAGGATTGCCAAATGGAGCCTAGTAAAACTGATTGAGCGTAACTCAGTCGAACGTGACGTTTAATTTAGATTCATTCTTCAGCAAAACGCATCTAAAGAAGTTATCACTTAAAAAATCCTGACATGTGTGTGATGGAAAAAAATAGTAGTGTCATTTCGAAATCTGCACGCCAAATTACATAAAAATCACCGTAAACTTTTTTTGTATTTTTCAAAAACTTTAATTTCGCAGGCCTGTGTTATCCATACAGATTTCATTTGATTTAAGAGAATTAAGACACAATTACATTTTAAACATTGTCGGCTGTTTCACCAATACACCAATATAATAAGTGTACAAAAATCAAAACAGAATATTTTATATTTATCCGTTTGTACCCCCCAAGCTTTGTTTTGAAGAATAAATTCATTGATATGATGCACTGTCCAGACCCATTCATTACATTCACATACAATCCAGTTTGGAGCGCATTCAACAGCTTGTATTTTTTGGGAAGTCACCGACGGATAAGCATGACAGCATAGCACGTTTCAAGACAATACCTGAAATTGCTGATCGATTTGACAGAAAAAAAAGTGTTTAGTTCTGTAGACTGCTGGATGTACTCAGTGGAGTTGCAAAAGAATTGCAAGATTTGCTCAGTGGTACCAAAATGTCATAAATTTACAATTTGTTTTTGGAAGGCAAGTTATTGGAAGAGGACATTTCGACCAAAAAGCTGTGTGATATGCTGAATATGCCTTGCATGACAAAAGGGGTATATAGACTTTGTGAAAGAATGTTCTTGGCTGCTGCTACATCAACAACTAAAGATGTTATGAAGGAAGCTGCTTTGGAAGTGAAAAGGATTATAAAATGTCCCAGCACAGAAGTTGCAGAATGTAGTGTATATATCCGTTGACGGAACTTGGCAGAGACGTAGACATTCATCCCTAAATTGTTGCGTAGCAACTTTATCCATTGAAACTGGGAAACTTCTAGGCTTGGAAATAATATAAAAGTTTTGCAGAATTCGAAACAGATTGAAAAATTCTAAAATTCCAATCGGACATGCTTGTTCCTGCAATCATTTATGACTTGCTTCAAGCATAAATCGGTTGGTGCGTACAGTGCCTTTGAACGTCCTTGAACCACGAGATCTTTAAAATAAAGATCTCGTGGTACAAGAAGAGAGAGATCTTTATTTTAAAGATCTCGTGGTTGATTTCTATTGCGTTGGTGATTCCCAAGGACACCTTGCTATTGAAAACGTGTATGCTGTCAACAGTGTCACTAAATACGAGTGCATATGACGTTTCCAAAAGAAAGTGTGTGGCGTTGGATTCTATAAAAGACGCTAACTGCCTCTGGACTGAAGTGATTATTTTGGCTAGGGGTAGGGTGTGTGTTTTTGGAATGGAAGGTACCGAGAACGAATCCTCCTTCATTGGTGAACGTAGAAACTTCGAACAAACGCGCAGCAATCGTGGCACCATCTATCCACCACGAATGCAACCAAAGCCGTCAGACACATGACGCAGTCAACAAGCCGTCTCGCACATGACGCAATCATCAAGCCGTCTCACACATGACACAACTTTCAATCCGTCTCGCACATGACGCAATCATCAAGCTGTCTCACACATGACACAACTTTCAAGCCGTCTCGCACGAATGACGCAACCAGGAAAGCCGTTTCACAACTAGTGACGCAACCAGCAAAGCTGTAACATTTAGAGACACAACAGCTCCACGATCGCCATAAAACAATATCGTTCGTTCGCCTTACCGACTCACTGATAGGGGAGTGTGTGGCGATGGATTCTATGTAAAAGACTAACTACCTCTGGACTGAGGTGGTGCATTTTGTCCTATTGGTAGGGTGTGTGCTTTCGGAATAAAAGGTGCCGAGAGAATGAATCCTCCTTCAAATGGGTAGCCGGCTAAAAGAATTTTTTAAAAAGCCTCCCCCCCCCAAAAAAAAACCTCGGTGGGAAAGGAAAGTTTGCAAATGTTATGACTTAACATTTAAATTTATTACAACATTGCTGTAAGAAGTACCACCCATGACATCGAAGCAACATAAAGTGTACAATAGCGGCATTTTTTCCCGCACTGTTGTTGTGGCTGCGGTAGCCAAGTGGTCTAGGCATCGGATTTCAATCCCAGTACCACTGAAGACCCGCCGTGTAGGGGAGCGATGCACGTTAAATCTGTCGAGAGCTCAAACGTCCTCCCGTTAGTGTGGTAATTAGGAGATGGGGGCCAGCTCAGGTGTCATCCGCATCACTTAACCATGGTTCAAAATTACGTGGACCGGAATAACCGCAAAATTACCGGAAATAATGTCAAAGTTCATGACATTTAACGCTCATTTTTTTTTTTTTTTGGAAAAAAATTAACACATGTAAAAGAGAGCTCCTTTATGTTCAGATATTTTGTACATCGATGAAAGCAAATTAAAATTTTAGGAGTACTCATCAGTTTCAGGGACATGAAGCCGTACGGTAGCATGTTAAAAACCCTCCAATTCTGGCATACTCCGGTGGCTAATATTATTAATACGTGGAGCCTTTTTCAAATACCACGGCTTTTATCGGTTGAATAGAAAGTGCTATTTAAAGCCCCATCATTTAAAGGTTTTAAATTAAAAGGCATTTAAAGGTTGAATAGAAAACTATTTAAAGCAAGTACCATCAATTTAACTGCCATTTTCTTCCTATTATATTATTGACTAGATTTTGCTTCAATGTTGAATACCGGTAAGCTGAAGATGAACGAAAAAGACGCAAGAAGCCTTTTTTTTAAAAACAAAATGATATTTTCGTGCCAACATAGACTTATTGGCTGAATTTTTGTTGTTAGTTGTGTTAGGGAGTGTTTATTAATGTCTCATTATAATGCAACAAGAGGGCTAATAGCAATGGGCCTTGTAAAAGTGAACCTTGGTCAAGGGACGAGGATGACACTTGAGCTGACATCGCATTCTCCAAGCTACCATACTAACGGCAGGTCTTAGAGCCACAACTGTTTTAACGGGTCTCAGACTCTCTACACGGTGGGTATTCAATTACACTAAAACTCGAATTCAAGACAGGGCGGCCACGAGTTCGTGATCATAACTACTAGGCTAGCGCGGCCACTAAATTTTTCCTAAAAGGAGGCATAAAATTGAAACAGATTATTTTTTTGAAAGTTAACTGTTTAAAATTTCAGTATGCATCATCCTTATGATGGGGTTATAACCTTCACATAATCCTCCCATCGCTATGACAGTGACTATAGCACAT
>BMAO01021593.1:0-19433 GCA_019973975.1 Trichonephila clavata | reverse complement strand
TAAAATAAATTAATTATTCATTTCTTATTAGTTTCATTTTTTTTTCCAAAAAATTTCGTAAATATCGGATGTAATAAAGCTATATACACTATTTTTTTAAATTCCAAAACTTATTGAGAATTCGGGGTTTGGCTTAGATTCGAATTACTTGATAATGAAAAGAAAAGCATTTTAAATCCATAAAACAAACTGTTATGAAATTTGAAGCAAATTTTGCGAAAGATGACATAAGTGATCCATTTTGGTGAATCTGATGTTATGTGTGTGTGCTCTTCACGTGATTCTTCTATTAAAAAATTTAATAATGGAAATAATTAACAAATACTTACTTGGTTTTCAGTTGTCTATTTCCGTCTCACATTGCCTGTTTAGCATTTCCAGTGGGCCTCAAAATTTTGAAATTCTGGTCAAATGAAGAAGTCGGCAAAATCACTAACCAATGGGAGGGTAATGAACCAAAGCATTTAGCATGCGTCAGCCCTTACCAGACAATGGCCTTTGTTTGGTCCATTACTAATAGGTTATGAATTTCCTTTTCTACTACAAATTATTAAAATATCCGAAAAAGTTGTATTGTTTGATGAAATATGTGTTACGTGAAAAATAAATAACAGGAGTGAAAGAGAAAAAAAAATATAAAGTGTTCCCAATGATTTAACCTATTTGCATGATATATTACTCATCCATTCCTAAGAAAATCAATATGAATTTTATAAAAAAAAAACTTACTCAAATTACTCATAAAATTCAAACATTTCCACAAGTGTGATTTAAAATATAAGAATATTTATAAATTTTTGTGAGTGACTAGTCCAATTGCTTTTCCCAGAGCTTACATTTGAATGCTTTAATTTTATCAAACATGTTCATAGTGATCTACTCTTTTCCTTGTAATGATCCCTGTCCTTTCCTTCAATTCCAACAAAGGAACAAAAGAAGGATTGATCACCCCCTCCCCCTCCTTCTTGCGCATAAGGGTTGCATAATTCTTGAAGTATACTACATTTTCAAAAGTCTGGGATGATTTCTCCAATAAATCATGACTTGAAAATATCAGAAAATTGCACACGTACATTTCAAGATTTTTATTAAAAAAAAGTGGGTGCGCGTTATACGGCGAATATACTAAAAATTGAAAATTACAGCTTGAAAATATAGGTGCATGTTAAACACCAGATTTTATGGTGCTTAAAATTTATTTATACTATTATCAATAAATATGTGTGTGTATTTGGATTTTTTCCCACCCAACTTCCTAAATATTCAAATATTGTAGTTCATCCCAATTCAATACTTATCTATATCAGAGTTTCTCAAGCTGTGGGCCAGAGAACCTCCCTCGGCTTTCTTTATAGATGCCTGATAACCCTACGTGAAAAGCGCGAGCATATTGAAAAGTCAAAAATAAAATATTTAAAATAATTGTCAATTTATTGAAAGGAAGCAAAACAAAATACTTTCTGACATAATAAAAAAAAATAAAATGCTCACTCACAATGTTATAATATACTTTTAAATATATGAATACTGCACAAAGTATTTGAAAATAAATTTATTTATGAATGCTAAATTAAAAAAGCTTAGTAATTACTTGTGACTCCCATGGGTGTCATACACAAATTTAATACTTATCTTTATGATTGATCGGCTTATAATTAAAGTCGTATTGCAGCTTTAGCATCAAACGCATTCTTATTGTATTCAATACATTTTTATTGTAAGAGCGATTAAATTATATTATTAAAGTCAAAAGAGTGGTTAAAATATTATTGTAATTGCGATGAAAATTATAGTTGGAAATTATTGGGTCGCAAATATTGAAAGTTTTGAGAAGCAATGATATATACATATATAGTGAAAACCGTACCATTTGCCAATAATTTCAGTTTTTTTATCAAAATTTGTTATAATATGTATTACTTTTTGTAAAAAAAAAAAAATTTATGTGCTTTTTTTAATAATAAAAAAATAATGTTCTTCAACAAAACTTTTTTTCTCTAGAAGTATACATATCTATGAAAACACATTCGATCCATTTTAGAAAGTATCACAGCTTTAGTTTATTTGAAGGCAGTTATGAGGGTCTTCTGCCCCAGTGTGGGATGGTTTCTACGGTATTGAATTTTAATTAGAAAAGCCGAAATCATGCATCCTTCCCCTAATATTATGAAAGTAAGAAATACTTCTACAGATTTGAGTAACATTAACAGACCACCTGCAAATATCCAGAATAACTGCCTTCTATTTCACAGACAGCAGCAAGGTGGCATGCGAGGCAATGAATAAAAATGTGAAAACTTGCGACCAATATAAGCAACTTGGTAGACTACATTGCTTCCGAATGCAGAGGCAGAATGTATGGTGGAATGTTAGTTTTTAGAACGCAGAGAAGAAGATAAACTCTAAGGTACTCTATTGAGTTCAGAACTGGTGATGGAGAAATTCATACGTCTTCGACCTGATACTCCAACTAATTAAGGAGGTTCATGAATGTGTGGCACTTAGTACTGTCTTGTTAAAATGTTTTATCTTTTGAGGCAATGTAGCAATACATATGGATGTACATGATAGGCTATAATGGATACATAGTCAAATCAATGCTGATTTTACCCTCTACGAGAAGGAGAGAACGCAGAAAAACGTAATTAATACATTCCTCATACTACATGATACTCCCACCTCCATATTATGTTCTTCCAGAAATGCTTATGTAAGATGTATGTCCCCGGAAGTTTCTATTCTAATACAAAAATGTTCATCTGTTCGATAGAGACTCTTGAACGTGACTAGTAGAAAAAATAACCGTATCCTAATCTATTTCGGGTAACATCTAGTATTGCTGCGCTGAAACAGATTTTTGCAAATCAACTTTCTTCAACATGCATACATTGGGTATTCGCTTTCTTCGCAGCACCATACGTAATATTCACAGCGCCATACGTTGTACTGTCATCTTACGCACAAATCTGGATGTCTCCCGACACTTGAAGCAAGAGTCGATTAACTGTAACCCAGTGGCATCTCAAACTTTCACTATTGGAGACCCAATTTTCAATCATAATTTTTTATCGCGCCCCCCTTAACAATAATAATGTATTGAATGCAATGATAATGCACTTTGACGCTAAAGCTACGGTACGATCTTAATTATAAACCGTACACATTAACAAGATACGAATTAAATTATATTTATGTTACTTTAAAGCAATATATATTTCAAGTAACTTACCTTTAAGTAATAGGATAATTTTATGTTGTTTTATTTTCTCTAACTTTTAAGCTGGGCAGATTGCAAAATGATATTTAATTAGATATTTATTTCCTCCATCATCCATTTCTAAACGTACAAATGTCATTAGAAAAATAGTCTAGTCCAGCGACACTCAACCTGCGGCCCACCGGGCCTTTTTAAATGGCCCGGTCATAACCCATTGCTCTGAGAAATTTATTTATTTATTTATGAAAATTTGTTGGGAAATTCCTTGCTAAATAATCAAATATATCAATTTTGCTGTCGATGTCGTATGGGTGCGAATTGATATTTTTTTCTTCTGATTAGTGATAATTGAAAACAGTAGAGTAGCGACCATTTTGTGAGCGGAACTAATTTTTACCTATCCTTCATATAATGTAAGTGAAAAATATTCGAAAAAATTGATTGTTTCCAAAACGATTGGGAAATTGACTATTTTGCAGTAAGAAACAAGCATGATTGAGTAATTGTTTGGTTTGCCACGAAAGTGTATTTAAAAAATACCAATAAATAAGAATCGCTCCAAGACACTTTTCTTCGAAGATCTATTTCAAGAGATGGTAAATAGGCTTTCTTGAATAATCTTTCAGACATTAAAAAAATATTTGTCAGTGATAATGTCTCAGCGTTAACAAAGGAACCCTATGGAATTTATTATATCATTGGTTATCAATTGAAACCGTTAACTGATGCAGAAATTGTGAAAGAATAGTCTTAAATGCTTCTAATTTAGAAAAATTCAGTGACAAAAATAAAAAAATATAAAAAATAATAATTAAAAAAAGCAAATTAGGAGTTATAATATTTTGATCAATTTCCCATTTGAAATTTTCTATGTTATCTTGATCCTAAAGCATCCCCCCCATTAATCATCATATTGCGGCCCGCGTGAAATAGCTAACATATGTATGCGACCCAGCAGAAAAAAAGGTTGAGTACTCCTGGTCTAGTATGTTGCTCTCTATCATATCCGTCACATCTAGCATTCTTGCAAACGTTTGCGTGAGTCTGGGCAACCTATCAGACGTCTGCGCAAAACACACATGTAAAAATGCTGTACCTCATACAGTTCCAATCAGTTTGGGTCGAGTCGATACTTTTATAGCTACCGAATCTATATTGAATGTGCATTTTATAATTTGTACGTGCGCGTTAGTTGTATTTCACAGTATTAAGTATTTACGGCAGTAGATTAAAACAAAATCATACATACACTTTTAAGTCGTAAGCGAAAATTCGACGATTATAAAGTATCAACAGGTACACAGACGAGCATGGTTTTGAAAATTAAATTAAGGAAATATTCTGAAGAATACTTTTGGATTTAACATTACTGAATTAAATGGGGGACAAAGATCTCATGTGTGTTATGTGCGAAAACATAGAAATCCAAAGAACATGTGGAAGGTGTTTTAAAGCCATTGAAAATCATTTAACCATGTTGGCAAATAATTTTAAAAAGTATTTTCTTGCTGAGGACAGCTTGATAGCAAGTTACGAGTGGGTTAGGGATCCATTTCAAAATACTTCAGAAGGGCTCTCAACTGCCGAAGAAGAAATCTTCATAGATTTTACATCCAGTGGCGAAATTAAAAGTCATTTTTGTAATAAATCGCTCTTTGAATTTTCGGCAAAAGTAGATGACGAAATTTCTACAGTGAAAACAAAAGCATTTCATATACTATATTACTCCATTTTCAACATCCTACCTTTGTGAAACCGGATTTTCTGCGGTGGCTGCTTTGAAGACAAAGTATAGATCTCAGCTAAATATAGAAAAATAACTCAAAGTGTCAATTTCTAATGTTAAGCCTTCCTTTGAAAAATTTTGCTCTGCAAGAAGAGCCCATGGAAGTCACTAATAATTATTAAACTTGTTCTTAATTTAGTATTAAGAAATTAGTTAAAAATACCTTGTGCAGTATTGATACATTAAAAGTATACTGGCTGAAGTACCCGCTCTTTGTACGAGTTAATTTTAAAAAAATAAAACATTATTCACGATATGGTAGCTGACTTGCAAGGGAAATAAAACAAAGTGCACGACAATGTATAGTAAAATATAAAATGATTTTTTAAATGAATGGTCATATTGTAAATAGTTTTAAGCGAACTGTAATTTTAAGCCTCGCAGAATTAACATTTAGAATTAATGTTAAATAATGGAAAAAATATAAAATTCCGATGAAGAATAATTGTGTTATTTTTAATATTTAAGGCGAGAGAACTTCAAAATGTCTTAACCCGGGAGCAGGCGCGCACTCGATACTAACGTAAATGGTCGTGCGAGTGACTCAGTCACCTCAATCCTTTTTTTAAAATTATTTTTAGTGTACACGTTAAAAATCGTAATTCCAGTGAATGATTTAATTAGGAGAAAATATACTTACCTACTTTCAAGGGCTTCTCCATTTTTCTTTGATAATTTGAGAAAAAAATCCAAATAAAATTGAACTAAAATTATTCAAATGAGCATGGCCTTAATAAAGGACACAGATCACACACAGACACTTTTCACAAATATTACAGGAATGTTATTTACAGGCAAAGCTGTCATATTTTGTTCAAGTTATTGTAGTTTTAATGTCCTTCTTTGATGATCGAAGAATAGCATGTTGAACTTTTTCTTGCTTGTGTCTTTTTTACAGAGACAGTTGATGAAGCTCTTTAGGAAGCATTTGACAATTTTCCTTTCGTTTCATGTCCATCACTTTCGCTTTTCTCAAATTAACTTTCTCTATCAGTGAGTAACATGCATTATTTCAGCAGGTTCTTCCTTTTATTTATGGGGATTGAAAAGCGAATTAAGAGTCTTCCTTTTCGTTTTACAGTTAATATGTACATTATTTCAATAATAATAGCAGTGATGAATTTTTTATCTTCCTAATTTTTTTTGATTCTGGATCTGGGTTATGTTTTTCTCTCAGAAGGATTCATACTTTAGCTTTAAAAAGAAACGCAATAAAAAAAATCTCTCATCGTTGGATTACAGCAATTAAAAAAAAAAAATTTTTTTTTACTTGGATCAAAGATTGAATCTTTTATTTTTGATGGCGTAATATCGGCAGATGATATATATAAATTATATCAGTGTAAATGTGTATTTTTTATTATGTCAGAAAATATTTTGTTTTCCTTCATCCCAGTTATTCTTTTTAAAAATCTTTCATTTTCGATAGACTTGCACCCCCCCCCTTTGTAGGGTTATCACGCCCCCCCCAGGGGAGTACGCCCCATAGTTTAAGAAACGCTGCTGTAACCCACTGGCATTGCTAGTCCTGAGTAGGCCCTATATCAAAATTCATTTGGGGGCCTGTTGGAAAGTAAATGAAAATGGTAATATTAATAAAACTTGCTTGAATATGTTAAAATGTTATACATAATGGTCCGCTGTAGCTTGGGGAACCCGTATCATCGATACGGCGGTAGCTATGCCCCTGCTGTAACCAGTTTGTCACACTTTACACATCGTTGTAACCTACATACGACTCGCACGTCCACGGCATGTGCTTCATCGCAGTTTACACGTCATTTGTTTTCGATGAGTCAGTAAATCCATTTTTTGTACACTTTTACCGGAGCAGCTTGCAGACAGTTAAGAAACTGTGCATTTTCCTAAATACTGCCACCCTTGGAGAAAAGCTTATAAGCACCCCCTTTTGCTAACTAAATCGTGCGTTTTACGCACCACAACAGCATAGATATTTTTTAAAATAGCCTACGCTCCCAGTTTTTATATTTGCCATGCCTGCTACGAGCAAAAGTCGAATTTCGTTATTAGTATACTGTATATGTCCCGGAGGAGGTTGGTTATAATAATGTGATTTGATTCTTGCTTATTGTGTATTATATTATATATTTGGAAATGATTTTTAACATTCTTTACATCTACTATATTTATTTATAGAAATTGCTAAGGTAATTAAAAATTATGTTACCTCCGGTTCAATTTGGTGGCGGGGCAGGAGCGGACACATAACATTTCGTTGGCTGAGTGGACATCGTGGTTTGAGCGGACACATTCCCCCCCCCCCCTCTTAGAACAGATTCGATTACCGAATTACAAGGATAAATACATTTTTGCCAATCAAATTTATTTACTTGTATTAAATTGTTAAGATGTTATAGTGCGAATACATTTTAAACATAGCGAAATGTAATAGAAATAAAAACTTTCAGAGAAATTTTTTAAAAATTAATAGTAAGTAACAATATAACGAAAGGTATGAACGAATTTCAGGAATTTTGTGAAAAACTGTGTTTTAGAGTCAAATAAATAGTAGAACAGGTGCAATAGCCATACAATTAATTAGTTTCATGAAAGGAAGTAAAAATAAATACTAGAAGTAAAATACACAAGATGCAAGTAGATAAAAGAAAAATAAATACAAGTAAATAAATGCTAACTAACCTTGCAAGATGCAAGTAGATAAAAGAAAATAAATACAAGTAAATAAACGCTAACTAACCTTGCATCTTGCGTATTTTACTTCTAGTATTTATTTTTACTTCCTTTCAGGAAACTAATTAATTGTATGGCTATTGCACCTGTACTACTATTTATTTGACTCTAAAACACAGTTTTTCACAAAATTCCTGAAATTCGTTCACACCTTTCGTTATATTGTTACTTACTATTAATTTTTTAAAAATTTCTCTGAAAGTTTTTATTTCTATTACATTTCGCTATGTTTAAAATGTATTCGCACTATAACATCTTAACAATTTAATACAAGTAAATAAATTTGATTGGCAAAAATGTATTTATCCTTGTAATTCGGTAATCGAATCTGTTCTAAGAAGGGGGGGGGGGAATGTGTCCGCTCAGCCCTCGAAATGTATCCGCTCCTGCCACGCAACCTTCAATTTACCCAACGTTGGAGAGTTGATCTGAATATATTTTGCTTTAAATAATAATTCAGATTAAGAATTTGAATGATATGAATAAGATTTATTTTAATTTTGATATTTTGCTCAAAATGTTAAGGCACGTTTGTGTGTAAAGAGAGCAGCTGTTGTAAAGAAAAGTAATTCAGTTTCAATACTCTGAAGTCTACTTTTCAATTTTTATTACTACTGTTTTATTTTTCTAACGTGTTTTTTAAGAATCGAAACGTAACTCGAAAAACATATTTTTTTCTTGACGTGTAGTAATATCTGGTGAAATTCTATAAATATGCATTCAGATAGCAAAAACAATGCTTACGGTTCTTATGCCTATTATAAATGATTTTGGTGGAATTAATGTTTGAGATTTTTAATTTTATATGTTTTACCTTAATTTCACTAAGTGCTTGACTCTCGATAGTTCAAAGTTAAAGGGACCAATGAAAAACTTCGAATTATCAAGAGGGTAGCAAAAAAACTCTCAAAATACTTGAAGAGAAATTTTTTTCGAACACATTTAAATTTGTGAAACTATGTAATAAAGCAATAATTGTACATAGATATGAAATAATTTTAAAGTATTTTTAAAAAGTACAAATACTATCCAGCGCTTAAAAGTCTTGTATTAAAAGAATACATTTATGTATTAAAACAACTATTTACATTTATGTATTAAAGCAACTATTAAAGGAAAACATTATGTACATAATTAATCTTTTTTTGACGAAAAAAATTATCTTTTATTGTTTTATAGCATTCAGGGTTTGCTTTATGTTTTAAAAGGGGAGACACGTAAAGACAATTCAACACAAAGCATGTAAACTCCAACCTGTTTGCTATAGGACTCTACATGATAGTGAGTGTTCAAGTTTCGAGGATTTTTAAAAGATCACTTCCAATTATCGCTTTTTGTAGCCTGACCAGCCTCATATTTTACTTCGATATATTGAGTGTACCCAAACGTGTTGTTTAAGTACGAAATATCAAGAGTTTTTCTAGGGGCTGAGCATAATCTTTGAATTAGCGAGAGTTGATAGCATTACTTTATATTTTAAAAATGGCTAAATTCAAATTAAACCTTGAGCTTAGAAAAAAATTTCAATTACCTGTATTTTATCTGATAGTAACGATCTGACTAATTTGAAGTGATTGTTTTGCCTCTTCTTGCTAAGCTTATGACAGAGATTAATTGCTCTTTAAATTTAATTATTTTTAATCTTCATTGTAAATGAAAATGAGAAAACACGCATTTTAAAATTAAAATACATACGTATTCGAAAAAAATATAAAAAGCTTGGAAAAATAAGATGAGTGATGTTAGGTAAAATGACTAAAAGGCAAAAACCGACGCTTATTTACTTACTTTGATCGAAACTGACTCAGAACTTTTATTGTGACACAAACTTCTGTAATCCACATATGTGTATTGTTCTCCACCTTTTGTGCTCAGAGGCCAAATATGTTTTTTCCTCTTGCATACTCGTACGTCAATACGTCAAGAAGCACGTGAGGAAATGGAATGCTCTGCATTTTTTTAAATATAGGGAGATATTTTTAACTTACTTATTTTTACTTATTTATTTTATTTTTGTTGCTAAATTATGATTTTTTTAAGCACAATAATAATTATTTTTGAATTAGGTTTTTCAATTACCGATAAAATGTGTGTGAATATCACATGGAATGTAACAAAACTCTTTCATCCAGGAATTCTTAAAAAAAGAGATAAATTCTTGTTGTTCACAATTCATGAGTTATATCATTTTCTTGTATTAATTAAATAAAATTTATTTCAAAAATATTTTTAATTTATGAATTTTGTGTGTATTAAAAACAAATATGATTATTTAGACATTTTTAAATTAAATTCTATTAACACACTATATTTATATATTTTATGCTTAAAATTCTATAATATTCTCTGGTTATTTTTCAAATATTTATGAATATCATTTTGAAAATGTGAAAGTGTTTTTCCCTATATGTTTTTTTAATATATTGAAAATAGATTCATTTCTATTATATATTAAATAACAAAGTATAACTAAGTGTGACGCATAAACGAATGACAAAAAATGAATGTAAAGTGAAAGTTGCACACAAACCCGAGAAAAATACAACACAGTAAATAAAACAGAAATAACTCCAATGTCCTTGGGGGGCCCGGTACCATTTGATCCAAGAGCCGGTGCCGCTCCACGTCCTGGGAACTAGGGACCACTGATCTAATTCAATTTAATACTGCATAATATAATGTAATGTAAAGTAACATAAGAAACTATTATGTAACGCAATAAACTATTATATAATATATTGCAATACAATATCATATATTAAGATATGAAATATATATTATGATGTGTAAAACTTATAATGTGGTATAATATAATTTAATAAATGAATTATCCACACAAATTAAGGAATTAATGTCGAAGTTATAATTTATCGTTATCGTTAAGACTTTAGGGTTATAAACGAGAAAACTTATAGAACGAAGTTGAACAAAAGATCACTTCGGAGGAATCTTCAAAGGAAGGCACTGACTTGTCAGCTATGTTGATGATGATGATGAAATCAAATTTAAATCCAGGACTAATATTTTTTTTAAAAAAAAGAAAAAAAAGAAAAAAAATGAGTAAAAAAAAAAATTTTTATTTTTTCTTTAAATTTTTTTTAAAACAAATTTCTGTAAAAAAAGAAATAATTAAAAATTATATAAATTCAGTAAAATTTTTCCGAATACTCTTAACTTTGTGTCTAAAACACTCTGACAAAGAAAAGAATGTTGAAAAAATAAGAGTGTTAATGAATATAGAAATATTTAAAACAATGAATAATTGTTTTAAAAAACATTACTTAATCATGCCTTTTTAGATTCTTCGAAATATATTGTTTTTTAATTAGCACTCGTGTGTAATATTTCTTATTTACCTCACTAAAGTTCAGAGAATTATGCGAACACTTTTATAAGAATTTATCCTAGTTAATGAGATAAAATGCTTAGAAAAATGCATTTGAATGATAATTTCTGCCATCCGGCAAAAACCAATGGTGTAAATTCTTTCTACCTATTTCATCATTTGATATATTGTTCTTAATATTTATTAGATACAAGTGATTTTGATTGAAAAACTTTAAACTCGCATATCAACAGTTTCAAATAAACATAAAAACAAGCGAAAAAGTTTCCATCATATTTGTAAATTCATCATGTAAGTTATTCTTTAATTAATTAAGATTTTTTCACTTTAGGGGGCATGGTACGATTTACACTAAAATTTTTGATTTAATGGTTTTTATAAAAATTTTGGCTAGTAATCTATGTATATGTATTACATAAAATAGTTTTTTTGCTCAAAATACTACAAAAATCTAACCATATAATTAAAAATTTGTTTTTAATAATGAAGAGTATTTAAAATGTTAGTCCTTCTAGAATAATTGTATACACATGAAATTTGGTCTATATGTTTGTCAAACTATGTTTTACAAAGTTTGGTATGGTTTTTTATTTGCTAAAGTGATTGATATTTGTAAAATACGTTTTTTATGAATTCTGATTGAAAATTCCTTTAAAAATGTATAAATTCTACATTCAATTATTTTTAAAAAGATGTTTTATTTGATAAAATGCAAAACACCTTTTGTTACATGTACTAATAGCAATAGTTAGAGAAAATATCGAAGCATTTGGCATAACAGAAAAAAGTTTTAGCATTTTAAATGAAGATATATATATATATATGTACATATAAATGAGGGACTATTTTCTCTGAGAAAAATTAGTTTAAAGTTTTGATTTGACATTAGACTGTGAAAAAAACCTGACATAAAACTTATCATACATCTGAATTTTCTCAACTTAGAGCCTTCAAAGTTTGTGTGATTATAGAAAATTTATAAAGTATAAATAGGGTAAAAAATCTTTTATTTGAATTTTTCACCGATTTTTGCCAAATGATTTGTAGTGTCACCTTAAAAAATGCATTTAAGTTTAAGTAGGTAAAATAAAATTTAATGTCAAACCATCTAGATTAATGAAAAAAAGAACGTTTTTGCAATACAGGAAAATATATTGCATAAAACCCTTAAAAAACACAACAACAGTTGGATTTCTGTCCACTCACGAGTAAAGCTACAAAAATAAAACAAAATAAATGTCTAACATGGTTTTTGTTTCGTGTTATAAAAAGAAAAATATATTAATGCTATTTATATTGATATTTTTTTTCAAAAAAAAGATGAACGAAGAACTAGTTAGAAGCAGTGATGTGGGGGACATTTAATTGCATTTTTGGATTAAAGATCTGTTTAGGATGACAGAATAAAGATATGTCGGTTTGAAAAATAACTAAAACGTATTTTTTTTTCTTTTTTAAGCAGACTTGGTACCACAAACTGACTCATTTATCTTTTTTTTAAATTTTTATTTAGTTATAATCTTTCAACGATTACCTTTCGATTGATATATCACTTTTATATCCTTGCAAATTAGAAGCTGAAAAAATTTCATTTGCAATGCAAACAAACAAATTTAAAAATTCGACCACGCCCCTTTTTTTGAGGTGTCAGTGATTTTAAACTAATTTTTATCAACTACTTTTCAAAAATAAATTTTACTTTGTTTTAACCATAACTGCAACGCTTTATCGTACTTTTTAGTGACTACAACTTTTATTACAAGCTATTTATTGTTGTTTTGGCTCTTCTTTCGTTTGTTTTGCTGCTATCGTGCTAGTTTTATTTTCGTTTTACCATACATTGAAAAAAAAAAGTCTTTTTTAAGACTTTTACTGATTGCTGTCTTTTAAACACTGTTGCTGAAACTGCTGAGATTTCAATATTATCTTTCCTATTATTATCTCTTGAAGATTTCCCTTAAAAATGCCACGAGTAAAACGTAGAAATCATTCTGCTCATATAAACAACAAACTTTGGTGTAGTTATGCTGTGAATAAATGTGTCACAGAAGAAAACAAATTAGTTCCTAACGTCAAAATTAAGCAATTATTTCATTCTGAAAGAACTGAACAATCTGAAATTGGAAATTTCATTATTGTGAATTTTGAGCAAATCAGCAAAATGTTTATTAAACTAAAATGTCCTGACTCTGACAAGCAAACTCTAAAGCTTGCTCTTGGATACAAGGTAGGATTTTCCTACGTGTTAAATTCTTGTGCTGAAAAAGTTTGTGCTGTAGAAACGTCTAATGAAAGGTAGGGTAATAACGTTCCTGATATTAATTTACGTGTCACGCAAGCATTCTGTAATATTGGAAAAGGTTACTCTGCTATTGAAAAATTTTGCATGGCAGTAAATATATCTCCTTTTTCCTCGAGAACTTATAGCAAATGTACTAAACTTCTTCACAAAGCCTATGGTATTGCTGCAGAGAATTTGCTGAGAAAGTACACAGGGAAGTGAGAAATGCTTACGAAACACCAATAGATGTTCCCGTTGTAGATATAAGTGTTTCATTTGATGGTAGTTGGTTGACGCGGGGACATACATCTTTGATTGGCATACCTTGTGTTATTGATATACTTACAGGCTATTTAATGATTTTGAAGTCATGTGTAAGGTATGTCGTAATTGTTCTGTAGCAAAAAGAGAACTTGAAGAGTTAAGTGTAGAATATAACATTTGGTTTGAAGGAGACAAGAAGGATTGTGATATTAATCATTCCGGCTCATCAACTTCGATGGAAATGGAGGCTGCATTGATCCGCTGGGAAAGATCACAACGTAGGGATTTCATTATTGCACCTTATTGTCTGATGGGGATTGTAAAACCTTCAAACTGTTTAACAGAAAAAAATGCGTGTGGGGATAAGACTGAGATAAAATAAAAAGGGGAGTGCATTAATCATGTCAGCAAAAGGTGGGGCACTGATCTACGAAATGCTGTTAAGGAATCGAGGGCCCGTGGAATTTCATTAGGAGGAAAAGGTCACGGCACATTAAAAGAGTCAACAATTAAGCAATTAACTTTATACTACCAAAAAGCTATATTAAAAAACAGTGGCAATGTTCCCGCCATGAAAAAAGCAATATATGCTACTTTATATCACAGCATTTCGACAGACCAAAAGCCTCAGCATTCGAAATGTCCAATCGGTGCAGACTCATGGTGTTTTTACCAGTCCGCAAAAGCAAAAGGACAAAATCCAGGTCTGTATAAACTACACGTTGGGACACCAATTAATGAAAGTTTTTCGCCACATATCCTTCCTATTTATCAACGGCTTACTTCAAATGAACTTTTGGAAAGGTGCGTCAATTGCGGAACCCAAAACACTAATGAAAGCTTGCACAACATGATTTAATCAAAGTGTCCAAAGGAGATATTTGTGTCTAAAGATAGAGTTAACACATGCCGTAATGGAAACAATTTGTGAATTCAACAAAGGGACTCTAAGTACTGTGAGGGACACCCAAAAAGCATTGCATATACCTTTGGGGAAATGTTCGCATGATCTTGGTGTGATGTTCGCGAATCCCGTAAAATATTATTTAGAATCAGACGGAAAACCACATATTACCAGCATGCACGCAAATTGATAAAAAGGGCTATTTTAAAAAGAGAAATATTAATTAAAAAATGGAAAGGAGTTACATAAAAAGCAGGATATTTCTGGGGTATTATAATAATTTTTTTTTTTTTTTGCAAAATATGTAGGTGTAAATATATTTTTAATTTAAGCATTTTATATTAATAATTTTATAACTTCAGTTCTTTTCATCATATGTTTTTCATACAAATATATCATTTAAATATTATGTGAAGCAAAAATTTTTAAAACTTCTGTTACAACAGAAAAAAAAATTTTTTTTAACGTTTTCTTCGAGTTTTCTTGATTGTTATGTGCAATTATTTCTGTGTAAAAATGTATCATTTATAGAAAATATGGGTTCAAATAATATGAAAAAGCATTTATTTTGAAGAAAAATTTATAGATAATGTTTTAAAATGATATTTTAAATTTATTTAAGATTATAATAATAATTTTTTCAGAAGTATAAACTTTAAAATGGTTTTTCTCAGCTTGTGTTTTTTTCAATACATAAGTTCATTCAAAATGCTACTCCTTCCACAATTATAAGCCCATCACTTTTATTTTTCTCTGTGTGTTATAAATCATGGATGTAACAAAATTAGGGATCCATTTTGCTATAAACTGAATACTTTTTTTTAATAAAAAATTGAAATGTGTAGGAGATATTGGGGTTTTTTGTTGAATTTTAGCATATGTATTTTAACATTTAATTTTTTTTCTCCAAAACCAATTAAGTTATTGTAAAATCGATACCTAAAGCTGTTTAAAAGATCCTTAAGAATGTTGCAAAAAAATTTCAAGTGAAAATATTAATAATATGCAGAAGAAGTAGGATTTTAAAATTCTTCATTTTTTTAAAAAAAAATTTTAATTTTCAAAATTGTGTGAGTAATATGTGCAAAATTACACCTCATATTGTGGCCGCAGTATCCAAGTGGTCTAGGCATCGGATCGTGGCTAGCATGTCATGAGTTCGATCCCAGTACCACTGAAGACCCGCTGTGTAGGGGAACGATGCACGTTAAATCTGCCGAGAGCTCAAACGTCCTCCCGTTGGTGTGGTAGTTAGGAGAGGGAGTGCCAGCTCAGGTGTCGTCCGCGTCACTTGACCATGGTTCAAAAATTACACTGACCGTCCCCAAAAGCCCTCGTGTCGCTGAACAGTGGGACGTTAATATTCACTTACACCTCATATTGAATATAAACATTATATGAAATGCTAAAATATAATTTTTAAATACATAAATAAAAAAAATTTCAAAGGTACCGAGTCCCCTTAAGTTGATAAAACTGTTTTAAGTAGTTTTCAGAGTAGTTATTGAGTTGAAAATTATCTTCAAACAAGCAAAAGCTATAAATTTCAAAAGGAAATGAAACAAACTACTTACCTGTCATTTTATATTTGAAATAAATTAATACGAACATTCTCGATTGTTTATTTATTTAAGTAATTTTAAACAATTTTCCTTCTATTTAACATGGAATGTGGTAGTTATCGATCGTCTGTCTTTATGTAAATTAAGTTTTACTCATGTATAACATCTGTCTTATAGATAATAAATAAAAATAAATGTATAAAAAACAACTTACTGAACGTGTTGGTTAGATCATTTTCACTCCCCGCTGTTTCATCTTCAAATGTGGGTTTCATTTGCTTAAGATTTACTAATTAATTCGTTTTTAAACCTGCAAAAGCATTATTTATTAAGTTTTAGTTAATTACAGCTATTATAAGCTCTCCAAATAGTGTAATAATTATTTTTTTGTTTCGACAGTCGTTAAGGAAATGCATTATGAAATCAATAAAGAACATGTTTTTCGAATACAAAAAAAGGAGGTTTTTATAATTAAAACGAAAAAAATTATTTTCTTTAATCAGAGATCTTCAATAATGCATTTCAGGTACAATAGGGATGATTAAAAATACAATTAAATGAATGTTTTCTTTCACAATTCGTTTGAAAATTTTATGCAACAATATTTCCTCATTGAGTTCTAATTGGGTTTCTTTGTTAACATTCATTGAAATGCAAACCATTACTGAGCTTCGCAAATAATTGAAATTACTTCAGAATTTTTTTAATGAAGTTTTGAAATTCCTCTCTCTCTCCGTTCAACTTCTCCAAAAAAAATTGTTTTCACTTCAAAAATAATAAATGTTTCCCTTAATTAAACGGAATACTGTACAAAATTCCTAGGTATTAATATTTATATCTGATTGCTTTTTGCAACTTCCCATAACTTATATCTATCGAATCTTCTCTAAAATAAAATTGTTGAAAATGTTCTACAAATAAAAGTGTACACATATTTACAAGTTCCCTTATCTTTCATTCTCCTTTAAAACTTCTCTCAGTATTTGTATCTGATATCTGAATTTGTGTGATACCTATTAAGATAAAAATATTTTTTTTTCAGAATTTCAAAAACCGACCTATGCAGAAAACATGTTCCACGGTATATAAAACAAGAAAAAAAAATAATTTTTAAGGGTAAGTACTGCCAAAAGGGAAATGAAGTTTAATTATTTGAGCTTTTTTATAGTATTTTTGTCAAAAAAAAACATATATTTTAGTACTTAAAAGTATTTATTTTTATGAAAGGACACCTACAAAAAATCAGATACATTAAACAAATTCTTTTGTATTAAATTTTAGAAAAATTGATTGACAGATTCGATGGTGTGGGGAGAGCTAGGTTTATGAAATGCTGCAATGTGCATTTCATTATTCATGACACAGTACCATTTATAAATTATCAATTATTTTGGTTATAACAAATAATTATAATGGCAAATTATTCTCCAATAGGTACAATACATAAAATAACTCTTATAAATTAATTTGGTATTAACGTATTACATCGTCAAATAAAAAGACGTTCCTCCGAATTCGATATGCCGTCTATAGTGAAAACCACTCCTACACTCGTTCAAACACCGTGATAATAACGACGTCTGCTTTTGACTACATTTTTTTGAACTGACGAAAGTGGTCGATGCCACAATATGTAAATACCATTAATTTAAATTTTAGTTCCACCTGTGAGGGAAGCACACTGTCTTCCCTTAGTGTGAGGAGGTCGGGGTGCGTGAGTGAATATTAACGTCGCACTGATTAGCAACGCGAGGGCTTTTGGCGACGGTCCGCGTAATTTTGAACCATGGTCAAGTGACGCGGACGACACCTGAGCTGGCACCCTCCCCTTCTCTCCTAACTACCACACCACACCAACGGGGGGAGGTCGGAAGGAAGATTCTAGTCGATATTCTAAAACACATAATTTATTTACAACACAAAACCACTACACAGGTTTGATCGATCCGAGTTAAGAGATGCACTCCATTTAATAAATATGAGGACAATGAACGAGGTATGTGGGAGCTATAAGGAGAATTTAAATACTTTAATACACTTACTTAATTTAATAG
This sequence comes from Trichonephila clavata, assembly GCA_019973975.1. Lineage (NCBI taxonomy): Eukaryota > Metazoa > Arthropoda > Arachnida > Araneae > Nephilidae > Trichonephila > Trichonephila clavata. Next base: position 1,307 of record BMAO01021593.1, on the reverse strand, counting down.
CTCTGACTTCTTAGCTATCTATCTAGATTCATATCAAGTGACAGATCATCACGTTAAGTAATACAATTTTCAATTACTAAATATTCGCGCTTCGCATTCAGTTTGATTAACAATGCTCCACTAGCAGTCTGTCTTATCCCTCTTATAACCTGAAAGCTTAGACTATATGTAGCACTCTTAATTTGCATGTTCACACTCTCTTCGGGGGAAGCTTTCTAATAAAATGATTTTTAAGGACCAAAATGTCTCCAAGAGGACTGTTAGTGAAAAGATCGTGCATAGAGCCGTCACAACCCGACTTTGATAATTATTGGAAAGATTTGAAAAAAGAAACTAAGAAAAAAATATTTCCTTTCTAAATTTTCAAACAAATTAAAATAAATTTTTATTCGAATTTCATTTTTTAACAACAAACATACTAGAATATTCATTATTCTAAAGAAAGTAAAATCTTTTCGTACTATATATACAGTCGACTCTCGATATTTCAAACCTTTGATAATACGAACCTCTCGATAATTCGAAGCATATGCTCAGTTACTAGAAAACTCTTGAGATTTCGAACTAAAACAATACGTTTGGTACACTCAACATTTCGAAGTAAAATCTGTGAATGGCCAGACTACAGCACGCTATATTCAATGTTATATTAGAAAACTCGATAGTTCGAACACTCACTATCATGTACAATCCTGTAATAAACAGGTTGGATCTTGCAAGTTTTGAGTTGTTTGTCTCTGCGTGTCTCCCCTGTAACGTAGCCTCTTTGATGACCATCTGTCTGCCACCTCTTCTTATAGTTTTTCAGTTCTTCAGGTGAAAAGACCTTTTATTGTTTTCATTCCTTCAAGTGGACAATAGACCAACCACACCTGTTGTCACCCGTCCATACCTTTCGTTTAACACGTGGCCATGCTACACATGTGTTCTGAAAGGATGGACCGCTATTGTGAAGAAGAGATGCGTAGGATTATGTATGAATGTACTGAATGTATTATTTTAATACAGAACTTTTAACTTCTGTATAATAGTACTTTTTAAAAATACTTTAAATTATTTTATACATATGTGCAATTGCTGTTTTATTACATAGTTTCAAATTTAAATGTGTTAGAAAAAAATTTCTCTTCGTGTAGTTTGGGAATTTTTTTTTACCCTCTTGATAATTCGAAGCTTTTCATTGGTCCTTTCACCTTCGAATTATCGAGAGTGGACTGTATATATATATATAGCACAACTTCACACCATTTTCCATATTTTAAATTTTTACAATGATTTTTAATGATAAAAGACAAAACAGATGAAAG
>BMAO01021592.1:0-18703 GCA_019973975.1 Trichonephila clavata | reverse complement strand
TGCAAATAAAGGCTTATACTTAAACATTTACCTTCAGGTTAGAAAGAGAGAGAGAGTTTAGAAGCTAAATGATAGCAGTGAGAGATTAACGTAAAGTATTAGAAAGCTAGTCGAGAGTGTTCCGTAGATTATTTGCTTAATATTTAAGATTGACCATTTGTCAATTAGATATTTAAATTGAATTAGCGTCGTTTTGAAGTAGATCAACTTAGACGTATCTTAGATTATTTGGAATGTGTATAGCTAAGACATTCCTAAAGTAAGTGATTGAATTTATAATTAAATATTACTTATAGCGCCTTCCTCGCTCTTGCTCCCATAATTAGTTTAAGGTGCATTTCCTAATCTTGGGTAGTTCAGGTTTGTTAGGTTGTTGAGACTTGTGAATAGATCATGTTTGTTTGAATATGGCTAATCTTCCTTCCAACTCTCGTACACTGATGAATGGGAAAAACCATCAGTGACAAAACAAGAACAAAACTTCACACTAAAAATGTGTAAAATTTAAATAAACTTAATCTACCATTAAAGGGTGCATTTCACATAAATAAAATAAATCTTCTTTGATTAGTATTACATAATTCAGGGATGGGCAAATAGCCGCTTGCGGGCTGCATGGGGTCCTCAAAGAAATTTTTGGCGGTCCGCCAATAGAGTCAGAAAACTAAATAGATAGAATATGTTCTCTATACTTGGATCAACATGTTTTTGTGAGTAAAGTTTTGCTTGTATAAAGATCAACAAGATGGATGAAAATATAGATGCAAGTTGAACTTTGCTGATTGTGATGAGAATTTCAACCAGCATCTAACTTCTGATTTCAAAAATATTGTAGAAGTGTGATAGTAAACATTTGACTCATTAAAATTATTCTAAAATTAAATGTGCTTACAGCGAAAGATGATAATGAAAGTGTAATAAATAATTTAATAAAAAAATGCCACTATTTAATTTAATTTATATTTATTAATTTTTATGATACAATTTATATTTTTTTTCAGAGATGTAAAATTAAGTAGTAATTATTTTACAAAGGTGTGATCCCTTCATATCCACCGTTCCCTCAAAGTTGCTCTCGAGCCCAAACTATTACCCACCTCTGACATATATATATATATATATATAAATACATTTCTTTCTTTCTAAATGCATATTAATGGCCCACCAAACATGAAACTATTACCGTTAAAGTATATAATTCAGTTACTTCATAGAATAACTAAATATTTCCTGAAATAACAAGACAAGTCAGTTAAAGTATATAAGAGGTGAAAATTATTATACTTTACCTAGTTATTCTATGACGTAACTTAAGCACTTGAAGTAAGTTTAGCACTTTTACTTCTGCTATCAAAGTTAATAACTTTTCACGAGTAGGTACAGCACTTTTCTTTGTCTACGCTTATTTAGTAAAGATTAAAATCTTTCTTGCATTGGATTTTTCTTATTTACAGTTTAGTCTTCCATTCTTTCAGAAGTCATTGCTTGAAAACAGGTTGAAAAATATTTGTTAATAATTCAAAATGTAAAAAAACTAACATAAATACACCGCCTAAATCTACTTTTAAAAGCAACGGAATGACGCGCACACACACACGTCATTGCAAAGTAGCTATAAGTGTTTCAAAACTGGTCAAAAACAGCTAAAATCGGTTCAAAAAACTTTCGAGAACTGTATTTTATACTTAAACTATCAACTAACCGTTATTCTATAGAATACCTAGTTAAATCGTAGAATTCAATAATTTTAAATACTTTACTTGACTTCTCCAGTTATTTCATGTAGTACCTGGTTATTCTGGTAACAAAACTATTTAATGGTCCATGAAATTTTAAAGTTTGGCAACAGCTGATCTAGAGTACGATAAATATCGAGAAACACACGGAAGGAGTTCATCTTGTGTTTATGTTTTTATTTAAAAACCCATTCCTTTCTAAAGCATTATCATTTCTTCAAACTCATCTCGTCCTGTTTCCATTTCCTCTCCTCGATATTTCCAGAAACACTTTTCAAGCCAGACTAAACATTATTCCAATTCAGAACTCTCGCTGCAGGCACTAAAACCATCGTTGAAAGATACCACCTATTACGTGCACGCAAAAGCCAAAAACGCATTTAAGCTCCTTCTTTCAAAACCACAATAAATCACCTTAATAGAAAATTCGCGGGCAATCTCTCGATTTTTTTTTTACAGAGGAAAAAAGTGGCATCATCAAACAACTCCCTTTTTAGAATGTTTTTGGCACCTCGGTGCAACAATTAGTTTTTCCCACCCATCCCTTTGCAAAGACCTTTCCTTTTGTAGAGCACCTCCGAATATAATATTAATCTTGGACGAGTTATGCAATATGACTTAAAAGAGCTAGTTCACGGTAGGACTGTTGATACTGGGAACGTGGAGATAAGGTTTAATTTATTCATCTGTATTAGAGCTGCCTCCCGTGTTTGTTGTTTAATTTAGCGTGAGGGAAAATCCTGGCCCGGATTGTGGCAGGTAATTTGTGCGCTTCTCTTGCCTCGCCACTTTGTTAAATGTAGCGTTGGTTTTGAAAGTAGCCCCCGCTGTGCATGTCCTTAAGGGTCAGCCCGTTTCTGTACAATGAGTCGGGCCTTCTTTGTAATTTGTGGAACCGTTTTCGCAAGCGGGAGAAGGTGTTGCTAATGAACAAACTGGGATATGACTGATACTCTGGAGAGAGGTGTGTTCGGGTGGCACAAAGGGGAATTTTCCAATGAGAATTATTTTAATGTAGAGTAATTTATTTAATATGCCGTCTCCCGGAACAGAAACGAGTTTATTATTTCTGATTGAGTAGGGAAATGAGAAAAAAACTGATTAATAAATCAGAAAATTAAAAGATACCGTATTTACTCGAATCTAAGCCGCACTCAAATTCCTAAAAAGTTTTTGTGAAAAAATGTTGTCATCGATTCTAAGCCGCACTCTCAATTCTCTAGAAGTTTTGGGGAAAAAATTTTAAAAAAATTGTGATAAAGTTTATCAATATATGCTTAAGAAATTTTTAAAAAAAGTTTTGATAAATAATAAGAGTTAATGATTTATTTTACTGCATTTTTTCCCCAAAAACATGAACTTATAATAACTTTAACCGTCAGCATCATGTCTCGAAAATGATTCGTCAATCTCCTAGTCCCAGCTGACTTCGGAATTGGAGCGGCGTCGCCGTTTTCTACACAGTGCATCTTTGTGTCATCCAGTGCGTTTGTTGTGCAATATTTTTAAAAAGAACGTATTATAGAAGAATGTATGAGATTTATTTTTAGACTGTTGAACATTTACAAGCAAAAATTACAATCATTTGCTTGCGTCATCGACGTATATTTGTTTAATCCCTATCAAATTTTCAGTGGCCGCTGCTGTTTCCGTTTTTTTTCTGCATATAAAATTGCCTCCCTTTTCACACTTGCGTCATAGTGAACTCGTCTTGATGCTCTTTCCGATATCTTCGATGTTTAGGTGATTACAAGAAAGCGTATACAAAAAAAAATTCCTAAATATGAGCAGAAAACGATGTTTAGGATAGACTGAATATATACGGAGATAAGCTGAGAAATGGGATAAGTTATCAATGCAAAAGTAAACATAATAGCCGATTATATTTTCTTTTTAAAGGACTGGAAACCCAATTTCTCGTACACAGCAAATGTTTTGCCTTTCGATTCTAAGCCGCACCAGATTTTCAGTAGCATTACCAAGGAAAAATAGTGCGACTTAGAATCGAGTAAATACGGAATTTTAAGATCAGTTACTTAAAAAAATTCAAAAATAAAATAATACCATGCTTCGGCACACTATGTTTCGTAGTGCATTAAATAGAACTGCATAATATCATAACAGAAAAAATATCATTGAATTTCGATTTTAAAAGATGTGTTCTGGATATATATTTATATATTCCCGTTTCTATATACAATTAACCTTAAGAGAATAATACATTTCATAAATTGAAACGGGAATTAAAACATTTTACTGGGATAATTTTTTATCGTATTGTAGTCGTTGAATAGATGAGAAAGCATTTGGTAAGTTTGGTACAGCATTTTATTTAATTGACTCGTGAAGTAAAGAAAAGAAAGACAACTCAAACGCGCTGAAAGAAGACAAGGGACAAAAGCGTTTTCTTTCGTTCCGGAGATCTCAACTTTTATAGCTTCCTCTTCGAAAACTTTGAGAATCAAATGATTTCAGTTAATAAACACCGTGATTGGTCAGAATAAGTGGATGATGCAACATTGAAGTGCCTTATTTTGAAATGTGTCGATGTGGTTGTTTCTTAATAGATAATGTTGTTAAAAGGAATATTTCCAATTAGGAAGGTAAACTAAAAATTATCACCTGATGTCTGAGAGAGTCCAAGACCCTTATAAATTAAATAAAATCCATCGACACAAAGTTTAAATGGAGAAGTACTACACACATTTATTTTTTATGAATAAAATATTTATGAAGTTCAGACAAAATTAAACTTTCATACAAAACAAAAATATCACGCATATTCCATATAGAATCATGTAATGATATAATTTGCTTATGTTGAAATATATATTTGATATTTACAGAGAAGGTATTCCAAACTATTACTTTTAAATAACGGTTTATTATATATAACCTCAACCTCGTAATAGGTAACATTATTTTCGCAAAATGAATTATTATTTTCAATTTAAAATCTCTTGCAATAACATTATTTTTGGAATATATTCCTTTAGCTTACTTTTCAAATATATTTCATTATATTAGAGAATTTAAGTATATATTTTTCAAAGCTATTATTTTTGGAATACGTTTCACTATATATATAATTAGTTTCAAATTATGTTTTAAGAAGTGTTCTGAGTTTTTCAAAAGGAAATATCAAAATATTTATATAGTAAGAGATACTTTAATTTCATCTGCAGTTTAAAAAGAAACATCTTTTTCGATGGTATTTCATTTCGTTTCCCTCATATTTCAAAATGTGTTTCATTAAATTTGCTTTTGTACGAAATATAAGCGATTAATTTTTTTTTTCTAAAATTTTATTAAGATTAATAACCAGTTCTTTTCAATTTGTCATAAATTGTTAATGTAATTTATTACTGCACGAATAGAGCCATGCTTGAATTTCTATTGGTACAAATGACAAGATAATGATAGCAGTAATTATGGTCTCAGTATAATGATGATGGTAGATCCAGTAGCGTAATGATGTTGAGGCAATTAGTTTTCTGTTTCGAACATAATTAATTTTTGCCGAAAGTTTCAGATGTGAAGAAACTAAAATTTAATGTTTCCTTCGAATCAGTTTTACTTTTTTTTGTGTCTTCGTGTGAATTATTTCATCTGGAATTTTAAATAATGGGAAAATTTATGCACAAATATATTTGAATTCCTTAAGAAAATTTATGACTTATCAAATTATTAAAACTTTATAAATTTTGTTGTCAATATAAAGTCATTTCCTGTTTCTAGTCAGATATATTTCAAATTATCGCCTGTTTATGCTAAAAACTATCTAAGTTTTCAACATTAGTGTTAATATCATTCGAAAATCTCCCAGTTTTTAGATGTTTTTTTAATAAGAGAATTTGGAATACTCTTTTCTGCTGTTATTGAATTATTTAACAGTTTATTGTGTAAGTTAGTTCTAATTAAATTTTATAAGATTTTCACCCTTTTGTTTATATAGAAAGAATATTTAAAAATTTGATTTTACAGTCGTTGTTTTTTCGATTACAGAAAAAACAGAACACTTTTTCAGAAAAATAAATTTCCAATGACAATTTTAGTTCCTGTGATAATATATAGCATTATTATACCTTCTATGGTTGCAATGTTTATTATGTTTTCATACATCACATTTTTAAAAAATTATCAATATCCCTTATTTTTTTTTTCCTTTTGGTACGCTGTTCAAAATTTATTTGGCTTGAAAGTATAAAAGGAAACACAAATATTATATACAGATAAAAATTAATATAAACAAAATTAAAAGTGTATTAAAATGTACTTCTTGGAAATCGATATTAACATGAAGCATAAGAAAAATAGAGCACATTCATATAGAAGTATTTTTTTATTCAAATATAGTTTAACACTCCTGTAAATTTATATTCGTTATTATAAAAAAAAATTACCTCAAAAATCTTTAGTTACACTTTTTTTATGTATGAAATAATATGCATTACTAAAATACAATTCTCATAGTAATCAAATATTTCTAACGTAAAAAGGGACGTATAAGAGAAAATTGCATCTCTATTGTTAACTTTATAATGAAAAGAAAATTTTCATTTTCATTTTTTTTTTCATATAATAAATAAATAATTCTATTTCAAGAAACGCTTTATGTATTTAATGATTAAGAAAATAATTGCAGTAGAATTATAAGAAAAAAATCGTCTGCGAATTAATTTTAAAATACTAAATCCTTATTAACTCAGGGAAAGTTCTAAGAAATTTTCAATATTAAAATTATTTCCATTGTTATATAATGAACTTTAATTCCATCTTTTAAAAGTAACTTATGCGCTTACGAAAAACTTATATGAAGGGCTAAATTATAATCGACTTAAATCTAACATTCTTTCGTCTTGCAAATTCGATCCCATTTCAGAGAATAACGTAAACAGATCCTATTCAAAGAGTAATAAATTCCCACAAGATGTTTATTGTAATATTGACTTAATAAATAAAATAAATCGCTTTTTCATGTTCCTGCCTAATGACGCTTGCGACATTATTTTCACAAAGTGGCTTTACTAGACGATTTTATTTCGAATCATTATTTCGATGAACATTTATCTTTTTTTTTTTTAAGAAAGCTTCGCTTTGAGTTGTTTTTGTGGAAACAGACGATATCGAATTTCGGACAAGAAAAACGAAATAATATTCTAAATAGAATAAAGATAAAGACGCCGAGGGAAAATGTCAAATAAAAAGGATAAAAGAACAAAGAAAAAGAACATGGAAGAGAATGCTATCATCTTTCTTCCGCTGCGTTTACTTGGCAGTGATTAATGTTAGCTTTATTAATCAGATTGCAGGTTGCCATTTTTTATCTTTGTTATATTTGTTTGTAGAACAGGTCACAGAAAATATGTTTACTTCACTTCACAAATTGGTATCTTCAGTAGGTTGTAGGTTCTTCTTATGTGTATTATTTTACAGTATAATATCAAAAATTTAAATAATTCTTATGAAATTTAAAATATATGAAAATAAAAATTTAAAGAATGATTGCCAGTTTTATAAAATAAATGTTTTTTCTTCAAAAGTTAATATTTATTTAAATTTTGAGATGTTTTTGACTTTAAACAGAGAATTTTATGAGTCACTTTTTATTCAAAATATAACAATAAATACTTCGTAAATGCTTGTACTTCAGATTTTTCTTATAATTACGTTTTGGGGCCCCGTCAATTTCCTTTGTAATGTATACAATGTTTGAGAAAGACATTTTCGTACATAAATCTTTAAATAATTAATTGCTTTATTATCAAAAATTCAAGAAAATATGACTCAAAATTAGTAAATGATGTAAATAATTGCAATTAAACGATATATTTGTTTTGTAGCCAGAAATATATTTCTATTGCTAAAATAATTTCAATTTTTTTTTTACGTAGAAACATACATCCAAATAACTTTCAGTGATTAAAATGAACATTGTTTTTCGTACACATAAAAAATAAAATTGTAACGGTTACATTTAAACTCTGCCTTCCCTTGACAAATAACGACAGCCAGGTGGCGCTACTTGTTCTTGGGGGAAAGGAGAACGTTTTTTTCCAGAGTTTTGAGCCGCCGGATGGTCCCCGAGCCATGGATACACGTGGAGTCAGGGAAAGCCTTTCCCTCCTTTGATGTCTTATGTTATTTTGTTTGTGTGTGTATCTCCTTGTGTTGTGGAACTTCATGAACATTAAAAAATATCTTGTTCCTGTAACCATCAAAGGCTGCATTAATTAGTATTTCACAACATGGGAGTATTACAATGGCTGCCCAACGTGTTTTCTTTTACCGGCATTTTGCTTTCCTTCGACAAGTAACCACGTGTATAACGTGTTATGTATGTGTCGCCCTGACACTAAATGTGAAAGTGCACGATTTTATTGGAAAACCCAAAGTGAAAGTGTTATGTATGTGTCGCCCTGACACTAAATGTGATTAAAACATTAAAGCGAGGAAAAACTCTTACAAGAATGGTTCAAAATTTACAAAATCAGAGTATTCTTAACATTGAAGTCCTCTTATTTATATAGATTTGAAATATATTCAATTCATTCTCAAAAAGTAACATAACACAAATCATATTGCATTATGTATCATATATTCCATCGCAGCTTTCTATATTTTACCATAACATTTTCAAAATGTAAAGTATGTTAGTATTTATGCAGATACACTTTTCCCTCATTTTTCATTCATAACTTCTGTACATCTACAAGAAGAATTTTTAAAAAAAGTGAAATCTTAATTATTATATAATTAGTGTGTGCAAGTTTAATAAAAATATTTTTTTAAAAAAGGCAATATAATGCATACTCTAGGAAATTGTTAGTTATCTTCTATTCAATAGAAGTAATGTTTTTAATCAATTTACTTGATTGAAGTAATAATTGATGAACTAAAAAGGAATGATGTATTTATTCATCACTACTAAAATTTTCCAGCACAACCCATGCGAGTTTTATTGTTATCGTATAAGATATTTGATGCCAACTGGTGACAAGCAAGTACAAAAAACATACTCTGTCCATTTTTTATTACATTAGCATAGAAAACGCATCAAGAAGAGAAAAAAAGTCCACCAGTGCATTGCACGCACACCTTTTTTTAATGGCATGTTGTACAAACTGAAGCCTTTATCTTTTATGTACTACTGTAATGAGTTTCCAAGGAGATCTAAATTTCTCTTATACAAGTTTCCGTGTTAATTTGTGACGGTTTAGGTGATCACCAGTAAGAATAAATCAACAGGAACTCTGTCTTCATTTCGCATAAACACTTACTAAAGGGAAAACTTTCGCTAAGTGGTTACAAAAATTGTTGGAACATAAAATGTGCATAAATAACAAAAAAATGTTACGTCGATATGTCTACTATTATAAATAAATAACAATTTATTGGTGAGATACACCCCCAAAAATGCTTTTCAATTCCTACTATTAGTTCACACTCTCCCTATATATATATTCACTAAAAAACTAGTCTCTACAAACACAAAAGCACATATGCGAAAGCAGGCAGCGACGAGGACATGTTCTGACAAGCAGACAAAGAACAAAGAGAGTGATCTCACAGAGCTCTGGGTTTTTATACTGGCGGTGAAGGTCGGTCGACTCCTTTCTAACAGGAGTCGTGATTGGTTGCAAATGCGCTCGAGCAATTAAGTTAAGATTATCATATTAGTCTCGTACCAAAGAATTAGAAAGTAATTTAAAGACGGAGGAAGTCATTACAGACACACACACAAACATATATACATATAATATACTTTCTATTCATCCAATCAAGTTCAAATAAATTTTTAAAACTTGTAGTAATACACTTGATGTTAATACAGTTTTTAAAATATTAATTCATTATTTAAATTAAATTAATTACTGGTTTTTGACGCCAAATTAGATTTGTCTCCATTGTTGTAACAATGTAAAAGTTAAAACAATGACAAGAATTGGCGGCGAAAACCGGTTTTTTCAGCCAAACTAGCCAAACTGGGCGTGCATTGTTACAACAATGCAGACAAATCATGTTTTTTTTTTCAATTCCTACTATTAGTTCACTCTCTCCCTATGTACAGTCCCGGTTTATCCATTGGGCACTTGAGGCGGGCTCCCAGGGCCAGAAAAGTTGGACTTAACCAGATTTTTTGGTTATAAATTTCGATCCACCAGTGCCAAGGGGCTTGTAAATCTTTGCACTCGGGGCCCAAAATGAGATTAAATCGGCACTGCCTATATATATATATATATATATCTTACTCAAATTTTCAATGGTTAATAAAATACTTTCTATTCGTCCATACAAAGTAGGAATTGACTTAATTTGTTTTATCTTACTTGTTTTATTTTACATTTTTATTAACTATGCTTCAAATTTAACTTTTTTGGGCTCACTGTATTTTTTCTCCATATATAGGAGTAAAGCAACTCACTCATTCACTCTTAACGAGGTCTTCGGAAATTTAGTAGGCATGTTCCTTTCGTTGAATAGAGGTCTGCTAAGAATAGCTTTTAAAAAATGAATTTCCAAGGGAAGTTACGTGAGCGTTTTAAAACAAATTTCCAGCTTTTAAACTACTAAGTTCACAGACTAGAAATTTCGCAATCATGTTTCTTTTGAAGTATAGAGATCCGCTAGGCACGGATTGTCCGAAACCCGACTCCTTAGAGCAGCGATACTCAACCTGCGGGCCGCATGCGGCCCACCGAGCCTTTTTAAAGGGCCGTGTCATGACCCATTGCTTTAAGAAATTCTTTTATTTAAGACAATGTATTAAAAATTTGGTGGGAAATTCTTTGCAAATAAATAAAATGTATTCAATTTTGCTTTTTTACTGTAGATGTCGTACGGCTGCGAATATATATTCTTTTTCTATTTGTACGGTTACGGTTAGTGATAACAGACAACAATGGAGTAGCGAAAATTTTATGGGTGGAACTAATTTTGAGCAATCTTTCATACCTTGCAAGCGAAAAAAATTCAAACGATTTGGAGGTTGACTGTTTTGTAATGAGAAACAAACATGGATCAGTACTTGTTTGATTTTTCACGAAAGTTCTGTATTTAAAAAAATACCAATAAACAGGGATCATTCAATGACACTTTTCCTCTTTCAAGGGGTGATAATTGGTTTTATTGAATATTCTTTGCAATAGCAATAAAGTATTTTGTCAGGGGTAATGTCACAGTAAGTAACAAAGACTCCTAAAAGTTTGTTATATTATTGTGGTAATCATATGAAACCGTTGACTGATGCAAAAATTGTGTGACGGAGTGTTTCTTAAATACTTTTAATTTAGAGTTGTGAAAAAAAATATAAAAAATAATAATAAACAAAAGCAAAACAGAAGTTGTAATATTTTGATCAATTTTCCATATTTTAAATTTTCAATATTATCTTGGTCTTAAAGCATTTCTCCCCCCTTCCCCGTTTAGCCTCAAGCTGCGGCTCGCGTGAAATATCTAATATATACATATGCGGCCTGCGTGAAATGGCTGACATATGTATGCCACCCAGAAGAAAAAAAGGTTGAGTAACCCTGCCTTAGAGGGTTTGCAGAAGGCTACGGGATGTTTCTGACAAAAAAAAATCGGGTTTATGAATAATTAAATTTGTGGACTTCGAATTCTGTAAGCATATTTCTTTTGTTGAATAGAGATCCTTAAAGAATTATGTTGAAGAAATCAATTACGAGTGGTGTTGCTAAAGGTGCTTAAATGTTAAATATATTTCTGTCTTAGAAATGTCATATCTTTTCTAAATCAAGAGGCTAGGGCGATACGAATGTTTTCCATTACAATTGAAAGCTAAATCCTGGTAATTAGGTAACAATAACCAAATAAAAAGAATGCATTGTTCTACAGTGTCAAGAATTACCCAGTGAAGCGGGGAATTAATGGCTAATCATTTATGTTTAAGCTAGTTTTAGGAATGGAACTAATTGTTAAAATTTCTAATAGCGCTTTAATTGCATCTGCTGTCGAGTACTTAATTTTTCCAAGAATTGCAGAATAAATTATTTTTCTTAACACATAATGAAATCTCTTTTTAAAAATACATTTCCATATGTATTTTTTAAAATTTATCATTGTATAAAAGTAAAATAAGCATGCAAATAGGGATTTTAATTTTAGAATACTGACTAAGCATAAATTCTAGTGTAAATGTAAATGCAAAAGCACAAAAGTTAAATGACCAAGACTTTACATTCCGCCTAAAAGTAATAAGCATTTTAATTTATTTAAAACATGTAAATTATCTGAAATAATTCAATTAATGCGTGATTAAAAAATTACTGATCCATCACGAAATTGACCCTTAACGCTTACATTTTCCAACAGGATCATGTTCACCCTTACACCACTGTTGTAACGCAACGTGCTCTACAGAGTGTTGACATGTTACCTTGGCCTGTGGGATCACCAGATCCATTTCCAATTGAGCACTTACGGGATATAATTGGATGGCAACTCCAATATCATCGACAGCTAGAAGTGACCGTCCCAGTATCGACACAACAACAAGCATGGAACTCCATACCACAAAGTGACATTCAGCATCCTGTATGACACAAAGCATGTATGCTTGTAGCCTTGCATTCAAAATTCTGGAAGTTACGCCGGCTATTAATGTAACAGCATTTCATTTCACATTTGAAATGTATTTTCTTGAGCTTAAATTAACCTGTGATCTTGAAAATTTAATCAATTAAACATGCTAACTAGACAATTGCATTGCCCAAATTTCATTTCTCTATAGTGGGATTTTTTCCCGTCAGTGCACATGCTTTATTTTCATACAAATATCAAAATTTTTATATACTTAAAATAAAAAAAAATTTATGATTTAGAATAAAGCCATTTTATTCAATCCTCCACATATAAAAATACAGAGAGAAAGATTCCAAGACCAAAAAGAATTCAGAATCCAATAAAAACAGGTCTTTCTCAAACAAATCCTTCAAAGAAACAGCAAAATACATCAGATCAGTGAAACAGAAAGAAAATGTAAATAAATTTGCAAATCTGTTTATTCTACACGAATAAACTAATAACTTTTTTCCTTCTATATATGCCTTTTTGAACTTCTTTCAAATCTAATATTATTTTCAGGCGGAAGTATAAAAATGATTGATTCGAATTTGTTGGAACTTGGTGCCACTTTCTCAACATTTGTTTAACTCTCTTCGCAGGCGTGTTGATATCATTTTCGACAAGGAAATTCTGTTTTGCTCTTTCTAAATGTCTTCACTGTCAAACAAATAACTTTTTTTTTCTGCAGAAAATGGAAAAGTTCTTTTGTAGTTTTTACAAATGGTCTAAAATATTATAAAGGAAGTTCTTGGCTTTCTTCCAGAGATGAATAAAATGTGAAGATTTTGAAAGGCAGAAAGTACTTCAGTGTATATCATAGCATAGCAAATATCTTTTTAATAGCTTTTTGAGTTGAGGTTTTTATTTAAAAAGAATAGACACTTATGCATTTTAAAATATTTAGAGTTTTTCTGTGATACTTTTAATGCTATTTTTTCGTAAATGATTTAAATGTTTTATCGATTGCTGCTTTTAAATGTTTGATTCTAACAGGTATGTTAAAAATGTTGAATTTTACATTAAATGTCTTTACATTTACTATGAAAATTTTTCTTACATAAACAAGATTTAACATTTACTTCCAATGTATTTATCTTACAAAAACTAAATTTTAACTTTAAAGGAATGATATTTATTAACGGATAAATACTAAATAAAAACTAGTAGATACAGAAATGGAAATTTACTGATACACTTTGCAAACTATTTGAAGATTTTAACTATTGTTTCTCAAAACTGATTGTTATTAAAATGTTCGAATAATTCAAATAAATATTTGAATTTGTTTATAATATATTAATATTATAAAAATTAAACGTTTGTTAAATTACAAGATATGCGATTTTTCTCTATTTCTGTGTAAACTCCTATATAGGAGACAAACAATTAATTTATTTCATTTCACAGTTAAAATCAAAGCTAAAAATTCCATTTCGGATACTTAATCATCGTATATTTAAGAACTTAACAAAAAAAATAATTACCACTAAAATGAAAAAGATAATGTTACAATTTAATTAAATTTTTTTAATGTTAATTCAATTAATGTTACAATAATTAAACTTAATAAAGTTTATTTTGTGGCTGAGAAAAAATGCATAGTTTTTTTAATGTGTAGATTTTTTTTAAGTTAAACAAATATTATATTTTTTTTCCCAAACGGTTTTGCTGTTATTAAGAACAATACTAAATAATTTCAATATAAAAATGCCATCTTTAAAACCCTTCTATTTTGTCTAAAAATTAAATGCAAAGTACAAAAAAATGCGTCATAAGTCCTTTTTGTTTATTTTACTTTTTCTCATCGTGTCTTCGATCGCAAGTCCAAAAACAAATGAATAAGATAAAACAGTTAAATAAAAAATCGAAGTCAAAGTTAAAAAGACTATTATAAGGAAAAAAGAACTACAAAAGCTTGATATAAAGCTTCTTATATATCAAGAATTATAAATTTATTTTACTTGTGATTCTTTTGCTTATTATTAAAAAAAATTTATCAAACCTTTGAAAATTACTATACCATTTTTTATTAAAAGTTCGATCACATACTTTTAATTAACGTGACGAAAAAGAGAAAGAAATGAATAAATTATAATTTTTATGTTCACAGTATGTACCATAGATTTTATTAATAACTCCTTATCATATATGCTTATATATGACCTAAGTAGTTATATACTTTTTTATTTTTGTATACGTTTTTTTTAAATATAAATTAAACAATTCGGTTGAACTTAAGACATTTTGAACTTGCAATATGACATCTTGTTGGATGGAATGAATAATTTCTTTCAGTCGTTGAGGAATGAATAGGCTTGGTATTTTTAAATCCACATTTACCCAGTTATATAATAAATTATAGTTTTAAGAAACAAAAAAAAAAAACCCTTTTATAGTTTATCGAACTAAGTTGTAACTTAATCTTTTAATCGCCAAATATAGAAATGGGATCTGAAATTAATTGTCAGATGCGGGATAGGATCTGAAAATGGGAAATTTCTATTCCTGATGATCCTGATCAGGACAATGAAACAAAATTATTAAGTTATCGTACTATCATCGGTCTTGGACAAGTGAGTAAAATTTCGAATTAACCTGGCCTTTTAAAGTGGGTAAAAATTGAGTTCAAAATTCCGTTGCATACAAGTGAAGCTTATAAAAGGGTGTTAAAAAAGGACATTAACTCGAATGGTTTATATAATGTTCACAAAATCTGCCTTTCTTCATTCCAGAGATCTCGCCTATTTTCGGTCATGGTCAACTGGAAGCTATTAAAATCATATGATTTTCAGTGAAAGGTTTTTCTGAATGATCTAGATCAGTGATTCTTAACCACGGTGCCACGGCATTTTTATAAGCATCCAAATTCTGAAAGTGTGCCAACAAATTTTAAAAAATTATTAATTATACTCTGAGAAAAATTAAGATTTGGAATCGAAACATTTAGCCGTTTTATAGGAATAAACTGAGGGTGTTTTTGGTATATTTAACTTATCCTTTGGGGGATATAAAAAAATTGATAGGTTCGTAATCCGTTTGTGATAACGGATACATCTGTATATAAACAAACTTTGAATGAAGAGGGAAAACTAATTTCGCTCTGTATTAATCGAGATTTTATTTCAAATCATTCAAAAGAGTCAATTAATTTATTTTGGATTAAAATTAGAGGCAATTATCTCATAATAGCAAAAAAAAAAAAAACCTTTAAAATATTGAAAGACAGTTTTATACATCTTATTTGAGTGAATTCGAATTTTCAGCACTAACAAATATAAAAAAGATCGAGATATTTAAACGTAGATGACGAAATGAGAGTGACATTATCATTTTTATGATCAAATGTAAACCAAATTTTCAAAAAATATCAAGCTCAAATTTCGCATCAAATATACTCTTATAATTAATTACTCGATAAACATTTTGTTGTCTTAGTCATGCATATTATTTTGCTTAACATTGAAAATTATCACCATTAATTATTTTATATAGTGTATTACAAATAAGTAAAATTCTTTTTAACTTATTTTATTGTTAGTGTACCACTAATTTTTTTTGAAATTGTTAAAAGTTTTAAGCAACAAAAACAACAACAAAAAAAAGGTGGAAAATCACTCATTACATACACGGGGGATGCAAGATTACATCACCCTGATTTAAAAACGCTGAAATTTCAGTTTTGAGCAATGTTATACCCCGTCAGCAGGTAAACTAGAAATTATTTGCCACGTAAAATTTTGGAAGGCTCAAGATCAGTATGGAATAAAATTCCTTAAGAGAAAATTTATGTTAATTATTACAACCAGTAGAACGTCGTTTATCCGAATCAATTAGGACCCGACACCTTTCGGATACGTGATTGTTCGGATAACCGAAAACCGAATGCGATCCAAGCAGTATATGATACTGGACACTATACAAATATTGAAAATCATCACATGCGGGAAACGTGCTTGAAGAGAGAGCAAAATAGGTGCAAAATGTCGCAACTTTACCTTGATTGTGGAAAATAATCAAATATTTTTCACTGTACCATTGTACTCCGTTTTTTCAATGAAAGGTCTCTGATTCTCTTCAGAAGCAGTAGTTGAGTAGGACAGCACTCTGATTGTTGTTGTACCACTCCATAACTGTCTCTAACACTTCATTGTTTTTGTCCTCGTCTTCATCTGTTTCATCGTCGACAGGGTCGGATTCTTCTTGATGTGGAAGTCACAATCTCGTCATCATTTAGCATTTGAAATCCACAGTCTTCTGCATTGCATGCCTTCCAGGTTTCTACATCAAACAAAAACTCAACAAAAGAGCACGTATTCCTCACTTTGGAAACAAAACAAACTGACCTAATATTCCGCGCAGATGTTACCAAATCACACAGCTGATATTCCCCAAATATCCCTCACCTTGGGTTTTCCCGTCACTTTTGGCAACACAGGAAACAAATGTTGAGTATTGCACTGTTTGAAAACGGATCCGGATTTTGGTTTGGATATTTGACGCTCCGGATAATAAACGTTCGGATAAACGACGTTCTACTGAAATTATATATTATTATCTAGTAGAAAAATACTCATTGAAAAAAATTATTTATTACTTTTCTTATTTTTAAATTTATTTTCGTAATTTAATGCTGTATCTATTATTGCCCATTTGATATTATTACATGCCCTATTAAATCTAATCTAATACCTGAATAAGTAAGGAAAAAATAAATTACGATATTTTACTTAAAAAAATCCTCAGGTTTGAATTCTTAGCGTAATTGAATGATAATATTCGTATAAAGTATAAATGAATATAATTTATTTTAAAAGCAAAGTCTAAGAAAACATTTTATCACTCGTTCCATAATATAATTAAATCCTATTAAAATAAATATAATAAGTTTCTCAAAAATATTTAGCATTAATCTTTGTTCGTTTGGACAGAATACAGCAATAAAAAGCGTTCTTGTCTAACAATAAGACAAGAATATTTTAAGGAGATTATTTTATTAAAAAAGTTGTTTTATAGCAGCATCCAACTTAAAACACTAAATATAGTGAAAGAGAAATTTTCTTATCAAACGCAGTTATTCTATAAAATTTTTTAGTTTATTTAAGCTTTCCTTTCATTTACATTCAAAATTTACTCCTTAGAGATTAATTTATACATTTAATAGAATATAAGAACTGATATTAATCCTCTTTTAAATAAATAAATATTATTATATTGGATCAAAATTCCCTAGAAAAATATCTCTAATTATAAATTGGAAAGAAAAATAGAAAGAAAATGGAAAAGATTAGAAAGTGTAGTATTTTTAATATTATATATATATAGTTTAATTTTTAATCTGCAACATAGAGTAGGTAGTATTTCTTCGCGAAAACTCTAGATAAAGAAAAATGAGATTTAATAAATGTATTTTTAATATTAGACGTATACTTAAACGACTTTTAGAAAAAGCTAAATGACAATCTTCAATAAATTAAAAGATTAAAGGATCATTATCTTTTTATACATATTTTATATTAGGTTACAAGCAGCTTAACAATTTCCCAGTGAAGCGAATAATTTATTTTTAATTTATTAAAAGATTCATTAAATATATATACGTACCTTTTTACTTCTTACCAGGAATTTGTTCAAATTTTTTTAAGGAACTTTAATCTTTAAATCTCGTTTAAATAATTAAAGTATTTAAATTGATATTTTATCTTCCAAATATATATGTGAAATCAATATCGTTCATTATAAAAGCATTAATTTTCTACAAGATTGCAAAATAGCGTCACATCTTAACGCAACACCAGAGCTTTTGTTAAAGACTTAAACATTTTGAGCCACGGGGTAGACATACAACTCCAACGTGAGATCTTTAATCCTCGATTGATTTAATGTGTATCAGCCTGTAGCGGCATCATCTATATAAGCCAGTTATAGCCTCCAAACTGAAGTGATCTTTTTGGTCAAGCGGTCGTATGTTACGTGCTTACGGAACCGGAGGTCGGGGTTCTCTGTCCTACCGGATAAGAGTGCCACTTCATTGGTGAACCCTGGCTGAACTAAGAAACAGCGTAGCCTTCCGAAATGTCGTGGCGGCATCTACACAAAAAAAGCAACCAAAAAACTCGCCAGACTCACTTGACGCAGCAAAGTCGTCACGTGACGCAACTCCTCCAATTACAGCAACAAATGCTCACATAACACGCTTGTCATAACAACTATATGAGCTCAAAAATACAAAAATATATCATAAATTGATTATTCATTTTTAAAAAATAGGATTTCAAAAAGTATAGCAATTTATCCTTTTATCACTAAGGCATGGAAAAAATGTTACAATTAAAGATTTTGTAAATTAAAAATCCGGGAGGAAAATTACATTTGAAAAATAA
>BMAO01021591.1:0-52393 GCA_019973975.1 Trichonephila clavata | reverse complement strand
TTCCTCCTTATTTACATAAACGACTTCTGGAAAGGAACATGGATGAAGTACAATCGATAGAAGAATTTGAAACCGTGCTTACAAATGATGCAATCAAAGATAAGATTGAATCTCACAAAGATTGTAAGATAAAAAACTTTTAAAAATTGTTGTGCTTAAAGTTTTTGTGTTCGTGGACACTAACTACTGAAGAAATTTTATAACATGAATAATTTTTGAATAATATATGTTTTTAATCTTCATAAGGAATAGAAATAAAAATTTATTTTATATGGATTGGAATATATTTAATCAGCTTTGTATTAAAAACATTTATACTACACAGGACAATTTTATCTAATTAAATCAATCTTGTTATGTATATACAACAGCATTAAAAATGAACTTACCTCAGATGATCTAATACCATTGTACAAGAAATATTTATTCACATGCTCTCCATTGGAGTTTTTTTGCCTGTAACCTTCTCCTATATGCAAACAAATCTACATCTGGGCTCGTATTTAAAGAATATAATATTTAACATAGAAAGTTATATATCTATTTGCTTGTACCTTCGTTCACATATTTTTTACCAGGAAAAACTTAATTTTTAAGAATACAGTACTGTGAAAATAGCTTTTTTAAAGTAGTTAAAATTAATTGAAGTAAAATTTTCATAATTTTTACCTAATATTACTTTTCTTAATACATGTGTGATTGACAATTGAAAAAAATTACTGATTTAATTATTCGAGGTTTTGAGATAATTCAAAAGCACTGACACTCATCGTAATTTGGATTTCTTCCTGGTATGTCTTAGGGTTAAATCATTCTAATTTGCATTGTATTGTCATTACTTTGTATTTATTTTATTTCTCTAATTATTATTTCCCTTCCTTACATTTCAAATAATTTTTCATTATATTTAATCTGTAGAAGACTTACTTGTAAATATGTGTTCCCTCTAAGTTAAGCTTCATTAAACATTTAACCAACGTTAAATCAATTGCACATTGTGTGAGAGAAAGCATTGTACAATTAAATAAAAAAAATGGCAAGACACAAGTTGCTTTGATTCTTTCGTAATTAAAAAGCTCTTTATTTTTTTATTTATTTATTCATTTTAGAAAAAATGGTTAAATACATACTTGAAAAACGTTTCGTGGTTTTTTTAGGATTTATATTTTAATAAAGAACTAAGTTTTACAAAAACACATTCAGCTCTTTCCTGCTGGGTAATGACACGTATCAATGTGTCCATGTAAATTGATTATTTAAGATTTTACTTGAAGTTTAATTTAGGAGAGATAAGAAAAATTAAAGATCACATGACCTTTTTTATAAATATTTAAAACCATTTGCCAAATTTGGATACCCTCTTACAGTTTCATAAATATTCTTTTATAAATTTTACTGTTTTTCGGTGTTTTAATTTTTATAAATTTGTAACAACGACTATCTGATAGGGAGGAATTTAAAACAATAGGACTTATAATAGAAAGTAGAATTTTAAAACAAAATAATAATGTATGTTTATAAGCATGGAATTTCTTTTCTCTATTTTTACATTCCCTGTATTCAATTTTCATGCTCCTTTTTACTCAATTTAATCTACCATAGCTATCCGATTAGAGAACCAGTTTAATCAGAGCCACAAAATAGGTCCTTGTACAGTGAATAAACAGCCTAAAAAGTTACCAAACAAAAGCTTCTTAAGGTATCCGACTACTTGCGCCAACTTTTATTTTTAAAAAAATGGAAATATATATGGGGATTTTTTTATTTTTTTTTTTGGTTTTTAGATTTGTTTAGTACATTTTAAGAAAAATATGCTAAAATTAAGAAGATAAAAAGAAATTATTTTTACTAAAAGGGGGGGGAATGAGTAAAAATTGACATACAATAACATAAACGAGGCCCATTCTGTACCAAAAGTTTATGAACAAATTTTCAATTCTGATGTTTGCTATGTTATTCACTTTTGAATTGACCCTAAGGATAAGAGGTATTTTATTTTTTACAAAAACTAGAGCACTTTATCTTTGTTATTATATGAAATTGCTTAAAATAACAGTGATTATATTAACATAAGGTACAGTAAATTTTGTAATAAAACAGTGATTGATAAATCTGAACTTTAAATCACTTCTATTATTATACAGAACTACACAAAAATTTTAAGTTAATTATTTTCAAAACGTTTTGAGCAATCGCTTTGTCGCCGTTTGCATTTTCAAAAAAAAAAAACAAAAAAAAACACACACACACACACATTTCGAGTAAAACGCGTTTTAAAGTATATCTTGCTTAAAGTAATGGCATCTGCGCTTACTAAAACACTTGTAGTTTTTGTTCTAGTAAACGGAAAATAATAAACTTGGTATTTTTATAAAGCTAATAAGATGTTCTATAGAATAAAATCATTAGAAAATTTTGTCAATTTTTGGCAAAATTAACAATTTTAGGGAAGTCGCATACCTTAAGACTCCATAAAATCATAATAATTCATTAAAAAAAAGAAGAAGAAACAGTAGAACTTTTCTGGCAGAAAGGATCTAACAATCTATATCTTGACATCAGTTAACAAATTTCTCGAAACATGTAATTTTCTTCATACAGCTCAGGAGTGTTATTTTTGTCTCTAGGGCTGAAAATATAAGCAATTTTCAAACAGATATAATTCTTTAAAATTAAATAATTCGAATGTTTTACACATTATTTATTAAGAAATAAGGTTCCAAAAAGGACAAAGTGTTTAAAATATAATCCTAATTTTAAAAAATTATAAACATATGAAAAAAGAAACCTTTCTGCAATAAATATTAAGTGATTTTTACGTTGCACATGCTATTTTCTAAAATAGTAGCCTTTGAAGTATAAAACTTTATAGAATTATAAAATGTATATTCTTTAAAACCACCTAATTTTAGTATTATATATCTTTTGTATCTTAAAATATTTGAAAATTAAAAAAAATTTAATGTAGTTTTTTTTATTTTTTTAAAAAAAAATTTAACTTATTATTCTATTTATATAAAAATAGCAACAGCGTAATAAGGATATATTTAACTTTATAAATCAACTTATTGCTAGCAATTATAGCTACAATTTTAGAAAAGATCATACGCAACGTAAAGCTTATTATTTCTTACAAAAATGTTTCTTTATTTCATATACATGCTTATAATTTTTTTAAAATTATGATTATATTTTAAACATTCTACTTTTTTTTGAAGCCTCGCTCCTTTATAAATAATGTGTAAAAGATTCGAGTTATTTAATTCTAATTTCAAAGAATTATATCTGTTTGAAAATTATTTATATTTTCAGCCCTCAAGATACCCCTGAGACGCATTTGTTATCAATTAAAATGAAGCAACGGAAAGAGAAATTGCATCATATATACATTGATATTCTTTTAAGGGTGCCTAGAAAGGCCATAAAGCGTGGCACTGACACATCCGTCTTAGAATCAGTATAATTTTTATTTCGATGATCATTTTAATGGACTTGTTATTTTTAACGCTTTTATATTGCAGTTTTGCGGATCTACAATGTTATCAATAAAAATTGACTATGATTTTACATTTCAGTCACGTTTAAGTGAAAGTGGAATAATCGTAAGGTTCGTCTTCAGTTTTTGTATTTTAGATGGTTGCGTGGCTACAGCGGACGTGGTTGGAGGAGACACATAACATTTCGTGGTCTGAGCGGACACACTTTGAAACTCATCGTGGTTTGAGAGGATACGCCCCCCCCCCCCATCTAAGAACAGATTCGATTACCGAATTACAAGGATAAATACATTTTTGCCAATCAAATTTAATTACTAGAATAAAATTGTTAAGATGTTATAGTGCGAATACATTTTAAACATAGCAAAATGTAATAGAAATAAAAATTTTCAGAGAAATATTTAAAAATTAATAGTAAGTAACAATATAACAAAGGGTATGAACGAATTTCAGGAATTTTGTGGAAAACAGTATTTTAGAGACAAATAAATATTAGAACAGGTGCAGTTGCTATGTGTCTGCTCCAACCACGTCCGCTGTAGCCACGCCACCTTTTAGATATATCATTTAAAACATGATAATAAATTCAAACAGAGATCAAAATAAATTTTAAATAAAATTGATAGATTTACTAAGCGCAAGTGTTAATTGCTATAATACGGTATCTTTAGAACTCGGTTTTACTACGATGAGGTTGGAAAAATGCGAAGAATTCCTTAAAACACAATGCATACTAGGTGGACATTTCCTACAAAGCTTGCATTTCCTTAGTGTAAATATACAATTCATAAATGTGTACAGGGAAATACGTTTAACGCGAAAATGCTTAAGATGAAATAATACAATGGTCCCGACACACTACTATGTATATTCATGCATTCCCCCCCCCCCTCTTAACAGGAAACGAAAATCGCAAAACATGAAAAGATTTCCCTTCTGAGAATGAACAAAATACGAGAAACACCAGCCGGAATGGATTTTCGTACTGTATCAACGGGCGAATTCGTTGCAGTAGATGATGACAAAATGCGGGTATAGCCCCAATTAAGGCAGACAAAGACATTTTGGAGTTAGTTCAAAGCTCAAAAAATATTACTGATGCAGATTCCGGCGAGGAAAATAAAATGAATAATGCAATTCCTATTCCCACATCATCCGAAACGAGAAACGTCGTGAAAAGTATGCGCAGTTATAAAGACGTACATTCCAATGGTGAAATGAATAACAAAATGGATGATATTGAACAATTTGTTGAAAGCTGAATACAAAAACAAAACAAAAAACGATGCAAAGAAAAAATATCAGATTATTTTCCAAAAACTCAACAAATGTTTGGCTTTTCAAAAAATTGAAAACTTTGTCTTAAATTTCTTTAAGTTTTTGTGAATGTTTTTGTGTTTTACTGATTTTTATTAAATATATGCATTTCTATACAAATAACATAAAATCTAATAAACCTAATTTTGCTGATAAATGATTTTTATATAAAATATCCTTTTCCGTGAAATTCTTTTAACACGAAAAAATATTTCAATCCCTTCAGTTTTGTGTTAAGCGATTTTCACTGTATTTGAATATCTTTTTAACTTATATTTTACCAGCCATTACTCGTCCGCTTTTAAATGGTCGCTATATATTGTTTTTTAAAGTTATTTTTTATCTAAGTATCCCTATCATTAAGCTTCTAATGTATTGAAAAATACTCCTGTAGATTTCGTCTCTTGATTTAAAAATGACTGGACGGTGAATTTCTAAAATGAGAATTTTTGCCTATAACACGCCTGCAGTTTTGTCTCCCCCTCCCCTCCCTTGGGAACTGATTTCTGCAAAAAATTCATTCTTAGCGGATCTCTAATCTGAGAAAGGAACAAGTTTTCCAAATTTCAAGATGCAGTAATGCAAAAAAAAGAAAGTTTTCCCTAAAACTCCACTGAAATCCCTCTTAGAGGTCGGTTTCCACAAAACCTGTTCTTAGTGGATCTCTTCTCAACGAAAAAAAAACATATTTGTCTAATATCAAGTTTATAAGTCTAACAGTTTAAAAACGGGAGTTTTTTTTTAAATCCTATAGCGCTCCTTTCAATCCTTCCTTGTGAGTCGATTTTGGAAAAAAACAGGCCTTTTTTTTATCGGATGTCTACTGAAAAAAGTAAGATTTGATAAATTTAAAATTTCTATATCTTTTTTTGTCTCCAAGTAATATCTTCCATCGAGGCACCTTTTTCAGAGAAAATTCTCAAATGTCAACTGTTAATTAGCGATTTACTTCAATGACATATAGACATTGCAATGCAATGGATTATGGCACACTGTGGCATTGATGGGAATGAAAATGCTGATTGCTTGGCGAAGAAGGGGACAAAAATCTTTCAAACCTCTAACAATACAGTTAATTTTTATAGTGCTAAGAGAATTTCAAGAAATACTACAGAGAACACTTCTGGTCTAAATTCAACCAAATGAATAAACAAAAAGTTTGGTTTATCAAACTTCTTCATATTCCAAAATGACCACGAGATAATTCTGTGGCAGATTTTCGAATCGCCACTGGCCACGACTGCCCGTCCAAGCATCTAAATATGATAGGCATTGCCCAGAGTCCACTTTGTAAACTGTGCGACTCCCATGAAGAAATGGACGCCATTCATTTGGCACGCTGCCGTGCACTCAGCTCTGGATCCATGTGGAGCAGATATTGGGAGGCCAGACACAAAATGTGTTATTTATAGACTATACTGAGAACTCGTATTTCTTTTCTTATTTTTTCTTTTAGTATTTTTTGTAGTGTCCTTTGTGCTTTTTGTCAAATATTCTCTGTTTCTCATTTTGTTTGCAGTTGTCTTGTAACCCGCCATTGGAAAAAAAATATATCTTTTTTATAGTTCAAAGCGGGGATCTTTATCTTTAACACCACCGCAACCCTTGAGGTTCGATTTTCGCAAAAAAATCGTTCTCAGCGGATCTCTATTCAACAACAGAAATATTTCTGCCAAAAATTTCATGTCTGTAGGTTAATAATTCTGGAGATACATGATGAGTAAGTGAGTGAGTCGCTTTTATCCTCTACATGTATAGATTCATTGTGAAATCAAATAAGTTTTTCTTGTGAGAAGTGATAGCATGCTCTGATGTTTTGAGTAATACAAACATTATATTTACTGATTCAATGGACAGCCATTCGAAATGTTTTTTTCGTGTCTTTTGTCGAGCTTTTTCCTTTTGTTATGCTGTTTCCCCATTTCGATGCTGGAAAGCAGAAGAAAGCGTTTTCGTTATGGAGACAGCTGTGAATATGCGAGCTTTATACTTTTCGTAATGTAATGAAGGTAAGTTATTTGTTATGTATTTTATTGTCTACTCACGTATATAACTGAATGTAATACAAAAAAGGAATGATAAAATATTTTGTCATAACAATGCTGAATAAAATGAATGAACTACCTCTGAAAAGGAAATTTTATACTTCAAATATTCTCGACTTGACATAATAGTATGCCTTTTTTTAAAATTTTTAATCATTTAACGTAAAATCACAATCAGGTATAATGTTTTTTATATCCAGAATAAAATGAACGAGTTTTTCTTCATTTTGCATATTAGATTTCAATTCTATGTATTCCATTTTAAAATTTTCTGTCAGCATATTTATATCAACTGTAAAATGAATCACAAATTGCAAAACCGGCTCCTAAGGCTCACTGACCGTTCGGGCGTTCGCCTGACCTCCAGGGGGCCCCAATCTACCCATGAAACGATATCCTGTAGTAGGAGTTTAAAAGCGTAAATGTTCAATTTACCGTAAACTTACACAAGTGGACAATTTTCATCCCTGATCGTGTGATAGATGATTTAATTAATAACTATACTAGCATTTCATAGAGCATTATAAAGTAGATTTTTCCATAATCCAAATTTCATTAGATTTTTTTCACTCTCCCGACACATTGGACATAATCGTCGTCAGCATCGTCGGCGACACTAAAACACAAATGCAAGTTTACGGCAAATTGAATAATAATATTAAGTGATCGAATACGGCAGGTGATGTACTTCTCATTCATCAACAGATTTTTAATTTTTAGTCTAATTATTACGTTTCGGCGCTTTCTTCTACTTTTTTTTAAAAAAAAAATCATAGCCTTTAAAAAGAGTAGTCTGAGTGCTCTACTGAAAGACACAATAATCCATAGAAGAAACAATAGGAGGTTTTCTAAGCATATATTGAAAATGTATAGATGCAGATCAGCGTTAGTTTATTTTTTTAAAGTAATGCAAAGGCAAAGTTTGTGTGAAATATCACTAATGGCTTTGTCTTGATGCAGTTTCACTTTTTTAGAGCCGTTAGGAATGAAGAAATATAATTTATTTTGCAAATATAAGACATAAGATATTCGCCAGACATATTGAGTTGATTTTAACACATTGTTTTCCATTCTTCTTATTTTTAATTTTTCATTGTGAGTGAAAAACTTGTGAGAAACTTATGCTGAATTTTTTTTTGCATTTTCAGAATAAGGTTTGGACATTTTTTTTTTACTTTACATTTTTTTCGACAGCAAAGAGATTTTTCTTGCGCATACCGTTTCATAACCATTCTTTCGATAGTCATTTGGAACCTGCTTTCTATAAAAAAGTAACAAGTTTCATTCCAGATGAATAATGTTGCTTATTTTGCATTTCGAAAATTTTACAATGTGCATTTTATATTTCAAAAGAATTTCATATTTTTTCAATTTTATAATTCATTTCATATTTCATTTTATATTTCATCTCCTCAGAAAACCACGCGAAAATGTATCATTTGATCCACATTTTGCTTACATCCGCCATTTTGAAGAAAACAAACAAGAATAAATTTGATAGTATCAAATGACAGCTTTATAATATATAATATTGCTAAAAATTACCCCCTGTCACCAAATGCTTGCATTCTGTAAAATCCTTTAAGGTGATCGTTCTAAAACGAGTAAACACCCTGCGTACTTTCTCAAGCTAATGGTGTTTATATTATTTAAGACATCCTAATTTCTTAACTTTCTTCTAACCATCTGGAAATTCTGGATTGAAGCCAAATATTGCGATCCGCATCTTGAAAAAGGCGACCTTCGAGCTAGTGATATCTTCCTCAGACATGAAGTTTACATATCAATCTCTTATCAACCGCATCAAAATTATGAAATTGTCTTCGATTATGCACTTTTCCAGTCTGAATATTCATCTGAAAAAAAATATTTGAAATTAAAAATGACTAATTCTAAGAAATCGTGTGATAAGATATTTTCAGAATTTAGTTGTTTAAGGTATCCGCGACTACTTGCGACAGCTTTTTTTTTTAAAAAAAAATGGCGATATGGGTAATTTTTGTGGTTGTTAAATTTGTTTAGTACATTTTAAGAAAAATATACCAAAATTAAAAAGATAAAAAAATTATTATTACAAAAAAATTGCTAAAAATTTACAAATAAAAAAAATAAATAAATAAATAAAAAAAAAACATAGACGCGCGGGGCTTATTCTGTACCAAAAGTTTATGAACAAATTTTCAATTCTTCAATTCTCATGTGTTGTTATGGTATTCATTTTTTAAATGACTTTTAGGGTCAGAGATATTCTAATTTTTACGAAAATTAGAGCACTTTATCTTAGTTATATGAAATTGCTTGAAAAAAAAACAATGATTATATTAACATAAAGGACTGTATATTTTGTAATAAAACAATAATTGATCAATCTGAACGTTAAATCACTTCTACTATTATACAAAACACACACAAAAAATTCCAGTTAATTATTTACAAAACTTTTTTAGCAATTGCTGTTTCCCCGTTTGAGCATCATCAGAAAAAAACAACACACATTTCGAGTAAAACGCGTTTTAAAGTTTGACATCTTACTTAAAGAGTAATGGCATCTGCTTTTACTAAAACACTTGTAGTTTTTGTTCTAGAGAACTAAAAATAATAAACTTGGTATTTCTATAAAGTTAATAAGATGGCCTATAAAATAAAATCATAAGAAAATCTGTGTTAATTTTTGGCAAAATTCACAATTTTAGGGTAGTCGGATACCTTAATAAAAGGTGCAAAAGACAGTTGAACAAATGAAGATTGGAACATCCATCATTGCTGAAATGTTTTCGAATTCATTCTGGAAATAACTGAATTCATTCCGAAAAACATTCAAAAATTCGAATAAATTCTTCTTTTTCGCTAACTTTAAATAGATAAAAAGCTTAAAACCTCATTTTTAATTTTAATGTGGAATACGTTCTCTGTCTACCTTGAGACTAACACCATAGATCATATGTAGCTTTGATGTGACGCGTAACGAAATAGGCCCAGAAATCATAAAATTTTACTTCATTGATTTATATATGATGTTATTCTGTACAATAAAAGTGAAACGTAGCTTAGATCTGCTTGACTTTGTTGTTGTTGCTCAACTTTTACAAAGAACTTAAATGAATATAAGTATTTCAAACAAACCATCGTTTTGTTGTTATTCTACGAAAAAAATATATCGAAGCAATACACAATGGAATATATATATATACATAGACAAAATTTTCGGACAAATATTGTCCACTTTAAACACATACTATTACGAAAAAGAACATATTACTTGTTTACTAAAAACTCATTGTGAAAATATCTTTCTTTAAGGGTAAGATTAAATTTATAAAAATCGTTTGAAAAATAAAATAGAATATTTTAATCTAAATTATTCTTTATATATTCTTCTACAATCTCAAAATTTTGAAAACTTTTAACTTTAAAAAAAAACCAAGAGTTATGATAACTTTTATGTTCGTTTGTTTTTCACATCCCAATGGCAAATAAAAACTAAACCGATTTATCTCAGAAAGAAAAAATAGCTTCTTTTCTTTTTTTTTAAATGATAAGCTTTTATTGAGAAATTTGTTTTACCAATATCAGTCATATTATAACAAAACTCATACCAAAAGTTAGTATATATTGTTCACCCTGTTTGCATATCAAATTTCATGTGCGTACGAAAATTATTGTAAGAAAAGTAGCATTTTAAAATCATTTCGTGAATTTTTAAATTTTTTTGCAAAAAAATTAAATGGTTTTTTTTAACACAAAAACTGTGTTTTACAAAATATATATTCATAGGAGGTCACCGAAAAATTTGAGAAAAACCATTAAATCAGAGGATAGTTTTTATAACTCATACCATGTCCCCTTAAGAAATTTCACAAATTGGAATAAAACTCAAGTAATTTTCAAGCAATTGATTTATGTATTTTTAAATTAATGCTGCAATTAGAAATAAATATAGGATAAATAAGATATCAATCATTGGCATGGCCAAGTAATTTTAGCGCGTTTTTCACATGTTTGTATTTTACCATAATGCAAGTAATGAAATATTTACTAACAGAAAGTAGTACTATACTAAAAAAAAAAAAAAAATTAAAATTTTTTTTAATTATTAATTTTAAATATGATTCGGCTCATCTAGGGCACAAATGCGACCAAATGCCGAAAACCCGAGGTCAATCGGTTAATTATTGGCTGAGAAAAAGGTACGACAAAATATGGAACGAAGACGAAGACGAAATTTGCGTCCTAATAGCGCTTTTTTTACACTACGTGAAAAACGCGCTAAAAATCAGACGCATCCTAAATTGTAGGTGGGAAGATGCTATCATATTTGATCACATTATTTTTAAATAATCATTTTTCAGTTTTTCTTTCTTTTATTATTAGTCTTAATAAACCAACAAATATTACGTCGTGAAAATATTTTTCCTTCCTTGCTATTTATTAATCTTTCTTTCAATCCTGTCAAATTATCGTTGTATATCATTAAATTTTCTGAACGGGGAAACACTGTTCAAATATTAGTGGATGAGATGGCCGCGGTAGCCAAGTAGTCAAGGTATCGGATCATGGCAGGCATGTCATGAGTTCGAGCCCAGTACTACTAAAGACCCGCCGTATAGGGGAGTGATGTACGTTAAATCTGTCGAGAGCTCAAACGTCCTCCCGTAGGTGTGGTAGTTAGGAGAGGGGTTCCAGCTCAGGTGTCGTCCTCTTCACTTGACCATGGTTCAAAATTACGAGGTTCGTCGCTCAAAGCCCTCGTGTAGCTGAAAAGTGTGCGACGTTAATATTCACCAAATGGACACGACCAATGTTACTTTTGTCCAATCATAGATTTGAATCCCAGTGGCATTGAGAACCAGCCTTGTAGAGGGCACGGTAAATCTTTTGACGTTTAAAGTCCTCCCGTTCGCAAGGTAGGGAAGTTGGGAGTACACATAGAATGGTTATTGGAGTGCCTGTTTCCTTGTGGAAACTTAACCTCCTATCATTGAAGATTTGGGTGTAGCTTTGTTTGGCTTTACCTTAGCCCAGTACTGTAGAATAGTATTAAGAATATAGGGGGAAAATATTTTTAGAAATAGGTGTTTCTTTTTTTTAAAATTATATTTGATCAATAATTATGAAATATAAAAATTATTTAAAAGTAGCATTGAGAATAATTTAAAATTGAGTGTGAAGAATTAGAATTGAAGGGCAGAAAATCCTTTAGAGTATCCCTGCACTATGCGCATCGGGGGGCCGAGTGCGCTTGCGTGCGGGGTTTTTCATTTTAGTGGAAGTTGGGAGTGTGGGATATTACTGCTCAGGTTTTTTCGTCATAACTTGACCATATTAAAAAAAAAACGAGGTCCGTTCATCCGTCATCAATGAACCTCGTGTTTCTTTTAAGTGGGATGAATCAATGAAAACACATTCCATTAAATAAACACAGTCAATTAACAATAAATCAATGGAATAAACAATCAATTAAGAATCTATCAATCGAATAAACATTCAATGAACTTTAAAAAAAATCGAGGTGTGGAAAACTTAAGTCACAATCCATTAGATATGAAATAACATATACAGCATTCATGAATTGTCCGAGGTTGGTAGTTATTATTTTTCATCATGTTTTTCATTTACTTTTTAATTATTACAGACGAAATAAACCGCATCATTGAGAAATAGTTTAGTTTCCAAAGAATCATTGCAACACATCTACTTGAATAATGTGTGGAAAAATTTT
Source organism: Trichonephila clavata (assembly GCA_019973975.1). Lineage (NCBI taxonomy): Eukaryota > Metazoa > Arthropoda > Arachnida > Araneae > Nephilidae > Trichonephila > Trichonephila clavata. Next base: position 39,815 of record BMAO01021591.1, on the reverse strand, counting down.
TCAGAATATATTCCAAAAATGAATTACGAAAACTATAGAAAATTTCCAATTCGTTCTGTAATTAAAGGTTTCGATAACGTGTTGAGATAGAATTACATATAGAAGGAAGTTACTATTTTGAAATGTGTTTCAACCGAAAAATATTCAATAGAAAAATATTCAAGAGCAACTTTTAAATCTCTTAGGACTTTTAAATATTGCTGTTGAAATAACGAGGTCTCAAATGTATAAGAATCAACCTCCTTATAATTATCTTGGTTTTTAATTAAAATACTTATCACCAAAAACTCGGTCAGAAATTGCGACGTGATTATAAGGAAACAAATCCAATGTAATTAATACTTTACAATATTTTCTGAAAATAATTTTGGCTTATATGCCTTTTTGGATATATATATTTTGCTGAAGGTAAAGCTTTTCGAAAGTTTTTGTTTGCTTCTGATGTTTAGCAATCTCACAAGAACGATTTTAAAACTATCATTGATAAAATACTTCGAAATAAACAATTATGTGTGATATTGAACATTAATTGACAACTAGGTGTTTCTTTTCATATAATGTTGCCAATAGGTTGTGAAAAAACGTAAGTACCCATTTTTAAAATGTTTTTAAACCAAATGAGGTTTCAGAACCAAAAATAAAATGAGGGAAATTATTACATTTGTGTTGTAATGATTTTAATGTGACAACAAATTATAATATGTTCGAACAAATAGACGTATCCATTTCATAAAACATTTTTATTAATAAACAAAACAAACAGTGAAGAACTATATACATATGAGAATGTTAGAACAATATGCATTATAAAATACGCATTTTTAAAAATATATATAAACCTTTACAATTGCATTGTTATTCATTTTATCAAATAATTAAAAAAATATATCACATCTCAAATTATGGGGAGAATATTTTGAAAACAGGTGACATGTGTATTATTTTACATATGCATACACTGCATAAATTTTCCATTAAAATAGTTTTAAACAAATTTTAGCACATTTACTCGTTGGCATCATTTTTAATTTTAAAAAAATATTTGTGTATATTTCTTATTTATTGCTTTGTGTATTTCTTATATAATCTGTGGAATAATATTCCTATATCCATCATTGCTCTCAAGCAACGTTCATACAGTCCTACAGTGAATACTGTGCCAAATATAGTAAAATGAGAATTGAAATATAAAGGTTTTATGCAAGGGAGCTGTCTTGTTCTTGAAATTTACAAATACCCGAAAATCCTCCATGCTTTATCCTTTTATGATATTTTTAAGATTTCAGTTCACGCATGCGCAGTTCTTCAGTGGTCACCATTTCCACGATTTGACTATATTCTCAAAATTATGATGAATAAGATATCCGATAAATTATTCTCAAATGTTCTGCATTTTATAGCAGTATTATTTTTTTTAAAAAAACTGGCCATTACAGGCTTATACATTCATAACACGCCTAGTAACAGGTCAGGTACCAAGTATTAATCCAAAAATAGAAAGAAAAAAAGCGATAATAATAACAATAAAAAAGGCTTAAGATAATATTGATCGATAACCATTTTTCAGGCTTAGGTACTGACTCGTTTTTTTTTGTTTGTTTTTTTGGCTTAATACTCCCTCTGATTAAAATTAAAGTCCATCTGATGGCCAATCTTGAGTTTTACCAGTGACGTCACATTTACGTCAATTCGCTGATGCCATACAAAATAAAATAAGAAACGAAACAGAATAATTTATAGTTTTTCAGTAGCTTCCTCTTCAGTGCAATACATTTGGAAGAACGTCTTTTGTAATGAATTGATGATCCATAAATCCTATAAGGTAATTTGGAGTGTTTGGGAGAGAAATTCAAGTTTATATAACCAGTGCAATAAAGCGATTTCTGAGAAAATTCTCAGGGTTTCGAAAGGTAATAAATAAACTCTCCTTTAAAAAGCATTGCAATGGGTTTAATGGGATTTTTTTTTTATTTACAGGCATATCAATTCAAATTTGAAGAACCTTAAAGAACATATTGGTAATCCTTATTGATAGGAATTCATCAAGTAATTAAAACAAAAAATGAACTTTTACGTAATAACATTTCCTTGCTAACTGAAGATATATTTAAATATATATTCCATGTTTATATTAGGAAAACTGTTAGATAGAACTTTTTTAATGTCTTTCTACATTTTGCCATATAATATGCCGCAGTTTTAAAACTTTTGGAATGTAATTTAATATTGGTTTATGCCAACGTTAACGGCAGAGCAAGATATAAATTAAGCTCTAGAAAACAGCTGCAATTCTTGTCACTGACCAAGATAGTTTGTTCTTTTTGAATAACTCACACAAAAAAATTCTCAAAATCCTTTTTGCTTTCATAATACACTGGAAAGATATCTCGCGTTAAATATTCATATAATGAAATATAAATGCATATTATAATAGTTAAAGCATTTAATTTACATATCACACAAGATAATAAAAAACTTATAATTAAATTAAGTTCATAACTTAAATGTTACTATACATGATGTGTTTTTCTGACAGCTTTGAGTGTACCACAGATAAAAAGGGAAGATATAAACATTATGTTGACTGATTCTTACTGGATCTCTGAACTGTTCAGAGGATAGAAACTTTTGTGGTACAGCATGGTACATTTTTTTAAGGTAAAACACACACACAATATAAGTACATCCTAAATGAATACACGAAAGACAAATAAGTATATTGGTACATAAAAACAAAACCCCACGATTTCCATAAAACACTTTCATTACAAACAGTAATTGTATGTATTCAGCATTTTTTTAAAAATTCTTATAACGAACACATTAGTTTTACCTGCATCCAAGAAATATTAATTTGATTCAAGGAAATTAATATTATACAAATAGTAGCAATTTAATTATTTCTACTTAAATGTATAACGGTAAAATCGGTTCTGAATTTACAATGCAAAGCAATTAATAAAATTAAAAAAATTTTTACATTTGTAATAAATTAATTTTTGATTAGAATTCTTTATTTTTTATTGTTATGCGCATAATAATTGCATCATAACAGATTTGAAACTTTGCGAACTTTCGATTTTATGTGAGTATCTCTCTTGAAACTCTTTAACTATTTGGTAGTTGTTTTACCGATTAAACATTGACAAAAAATTAAAGAAATTAAATTTGATTGAAATTATATTGGACTTTTTTAATTCTGTTCATCTGATTGTGAGATTTATAAAGATCTTGTTTTGTTTATTAAAAATTCCTCTAGACTTTAGATTTTTCATTTTTATAGAAACAAATTATATCGGTTAATTTTAATTTGTGGCACATAAAAATGTGTGTTAACTGCTGATATAGTATAACGAAATATGAAATTGTGTTAGTATAATGCTTACCTTGTTCATCTTTTAGCACAGGCTTAATAATGACGAAATTATTGCTGCATGAACAAAATAATTTGAGAAATAATTCACAAAATTACTAAAATAATAATTATAGAAATTCTATTATCTCGAACTTGCTTACATAAAAAAAATAATTAAATCGCATTCTAGTTCAAAATGCACATTATTATTATATATTCCATTTTACGGGTATTGTGCTATGCATTGGCACAATTAATATTTATATTACGATAATAATATTGTTAAGAAATTTTAGAGTAGAGTGGAGAAATTAAAAATATTTATGTGCAAGAACCGGATATGTTCAACGAAATCTTGAAAAACACTAAAATTATCATTAATAAAGCGTAGAACATATGCATGACCCATATTGATCTTGTGAAATTCTACCGTGAGCTGAAAAAATTCCAAAGTCTTAGAAATTCAAAGCAAATTACACAGCTTTAGATACGGCAAAAATTAAAGTCCCTTTATATATTGCTAACATACAGATGATTTCTTAGCTTTTCAATTGCTTTATTAGCTTCAATACTAGTTAATATTGATAAACTTATCACAGCCTCAAAATAAATTGAATTATTATATATAGATCATTCGTTCTTAAACTTCATTCACACTCGTCAGTCAAAAACGGATAAAACGTCTGCTGGTACAAATTGCGCAAGAAAAATTATATTCTTTAAAAAAATAATAATAAAATCTTGGAAGTAGCAGGAAACTACTGTATATCTATAAATTATCATACACAGATTTTTTTTAAAAAACACATAGAACTTCCTATGTATATCACAATAAAAGGAAGGAAGCTTGACGTTTCCTAAAGTTCTGAAGTAATACTGTTGATTTCATCTCTTCTACTTCAAAGGTTTGAGCTTCTTCAGACAAGGCTCCAATAGCCACAGAATTGAACACGTAATGCACATCACTCCCAGAGTAGTGAAAAGATGATCGTAGGAACCAACGTTATCTCTGAAATATCCTGTAAAAAATTTAAAAGATTTTTAGTGCGAATAGAAATGAGTTTCAATGACAGGATTAATTATTATTAATTCAACGAATAATTTTTTAGTTGTAAATGGTTTCGAAAGATGGCAGCACAGCTGAAGAAAGAATTGTGTGTACTTTTTAGGATTTCCATAAATAGGTGTAAAAATCCTTTAAAAAGATTTCTACTCAGTCACATAAGTTTTCAACTAAATATGGACATTAAGGATCACTATTATGTATCCCATATTGTGAAAGGAAAAGAAATCACACACATAAAAACACAAAATTTCGTTGAAAAATAATAGGAGATAAAAAAAAAGAACATTTTAAAATTGACTTTAAATGCAAATTCATTTTCAGAAAAAAATTCCTTTCACAGATAACTACCTATCTTGTGAATAACCATTGCACCCAAAAAAATTCACAATAGAAGCACTTTGACTTTTACAGAATTTAGTTATAAATGGTTATAACTGAAACACACATACAAAAATGCTCATTTGTACTGGCATAGCTAGTCCTAAGTGGGCCCTGTATCTAAATGCCCGAAGGGTCTACTTTTGAGGCCTCTTAACATTTAACAGTATTTTGCTTACACATTTTGGGGCCCTTAAGGATTAGGGGCTCCGTATCATTGATGCCGCTGATACGGCGGTAAATGCGCTCCATGCCATTCGCTTAAACAAAGCTGTAACTCAAATATTATTCGTAATAATTAACTAAAAGTTAAGAAATTACTTGGAATATAGTGAAAAGTATAACACAAAAATATTGTATAATCTTCAAAAAATTTCTTTTACAGTATGAAAATATTTTATCTATCCCAAAACAAAATAAACTTTAATGATTAAAAAACCATAAAAAAAGTGCCTGCCTTTCTCAGAAAAAAGTTTAAAAATACATGCCCATATCTGGTAAGATTCGTTGAAAAAAATGCAAAATATATAATTTGTGCATTATTTTTGCTTTAAACAACAGAAAGTGGTATTCACTGATTGTCCCATAGCTAGATATAACACATGTGTGCATTCATTTTTATCTTTAATTTTATTTCAGGCATTTTTTGTTGATTCCTGATTGGTTAAGTTTGTTCTGCCCATCATCTTGATAATTTTTTTTTCAATTTGATTTTGATCATTTTAATTAATGCTTGGATCATTTGACGTATTTAAACTTAAATTGCATTGCAAATGTAAGTTGAATACCAAAAATAGCCAAAGCGGAAATGCTCCCTTACCATTTAAAACAGATTTCACAATGAATTTTCAGTTTCAGAATTTTCTTATCCAAAAAATTGGTACAAAAATCAAAATTGACTCATTTTATTGTGGAAGGATCCATATAGCTGTTTTTTTTTCCTTACTTAAAAAGTTCTCAGGTAGAAAGACTATTCAAATTTATAAAATTTATTTAAAATTAAACTTAACTGAAATAATTTTATGAACTTTGGATGATGCTTATTTGTCATTTTTGAGAAATTATTCTATATTATTTTATCAGCAACCAACAAAGTTATTTGGATATCTGCCAGAAAATGCATTACCAAACAGATTGGCAACTGATGGAAAATCATGCTGATAAGAGATAGGACAACTATCACATAAAATTGACTTTCTAGACCGCAAGACATTCCAGTAAAATAATAAATCTCTAAGAGAAATTACGCTTATCATTCAGTTATGGGGACGTTATGTTATATATTAACAATCTTGAGTACTTTGAAATTTTTGAATTATTTTCTCATAGTAGAGAAGAGAAGGGGAGAATTAAAATTCTATCAATTTTATTGGCTCAAAACATTGTGAAATTTAAGGTATAACATTTCAAAGCAGATGGGAATTATTAGACTATTTTGAAATTATATTATTAAAATATATTTTGTGAAACATACTAGATTTCATGAAAGTTAACATCCGTTTCTGAAGCAATACATGGAAGCTTTTGTTTGAATTTATTTTATAATTTTTATGAAATATATTATGTTTAACTATAACTTATCTCTTGCAAATAAATAAAGAAATAAAAAATTAAAACCCAAGCATTTCATAAATTACAATTTTATTATTTTTTTAGCTGATGTCGTTTTCATCATTCGTGAATGAACATTTTCTTTTCTCACTGTGATGGAAATTTATTCCAATTTCAGAATCATTGAATTCACTGAAAAGATAATTATAATAGGATTTATATTTAAAAAAACTGTGTGATCCAATTGAAGAATTAAATTAATTTATTTGAACAAAATTGGACAAGAGTGAAAACATTAAACTTTTCTCTCCATATGCAAAAAAAAAAAAAAAAAAAAAAAAAAAAAGGAAGGAAGGAGCTCGAACAGTATTTTTTTACAGAATAAATTTCGTACATAATGATTCTTCCAAAAAATACAGATGAAAAAAATAGTATTAAAATTCATACAGAGGAAATCAATATTTCAACAATGGCAAAAAAATTTCATCATTCAGGTTTCAAATGAATATTTCAAAAAATTGTTTTTATTGGCTTGTTTATGAAATACTGGTTATGCAATCTATAATAAATTCCTTTTAAAGACATAATAGCTTCTATATATTTTTAATAGCTATGTTTATAAATTAATCTGCTTTAACAATGAATTTTTTTTTTCAAAACATCATACAAAAATTAATTTCATCTTATTTTCTTAGAAAACTGTTTACAAGTTTCTAAATCGGAATGTGAATTTGATAACTTTAAATCTGTTACGAAATAAAAAAATATTTTAATTTAATAACTGAAAATCAGGAATGAGCCCTTTTTTAGTAAATTTGGAGATTTATGATCGTTAAATTTCATAAGGTCAAAGTACACTACACTGAGTTCAAGGATTTATCAATTTAGATAAAGCATTAGCTGTTCTATTTTTTTCATGAACAAATAAATTGTGAGGAAAGAATGATAAAAGCTTCATGTATATTTGAAATTCTTTTTTCGTGTATCTGCGGTAAATTTCAAGAACTTCTTAGACTTACCAGTTCGATTGTATAAACTTTTACTGTCATAAATATCAAAAATGCATAAGTATTTCCAGATAATAATAGTAAAATTCTCTTAGATGGAAAATTATGGAGAATTTTTTGCTAATTTTTAAATGAATTTATTTTTGACAATATGTCACAATGAACAATAAATATTTCGAAATTATACAACTTTATCCATATTACTGATGACCAAGGTTTTGTCATATTGCATTAAAAATATGAAATGACAAAAACTAATATTCTGATTATTCAAAAAATAATTTTCATTCGAAAAAGAGATGAAAAAATCATCCATCAAATTTCAATGATGCTTTGAGAAAAATTAAGAACAATTAATTAATTAGGATTAAAAAAAACAATTTGAAATAAATAAACTTAAAAATACTTTCACGTTTTTTACTTTGCTTTTACTGACCTTGAATCCGGTCTACTCGCGACGAAAACGTTTATTATTATAACATATGCACTCAATAGCGGCAGACCTTCCGTGAAGTTTTTACCTACAACAAAGCTTCTGAATATTAAGCTGCCTAATTATTGCGAGCGCGCACGTGAACTGTGCATTTAAGTAGATACAAACTGCTGAAACATTAACCCTTGACCTCCTTGTTTCATTCATCCAGAAATACGTTAAATGAATTAAAAAATGCAACGAAAAAAATACCAGTTTGATTTTCTCAATAAAATGAAAATTAAGACACCGAAACGGATAATCTGCTTAGCTTATACATTGCAGTAGCGGAACAGTTTACATCGGCGCTGATTAACTGCAAACGATTTTTTTCCCCTTCAGAAAGTTTTTCTTAAAAAAAAAATATTTAAATTAGAATCGATTTTTTTTTCAAATGGTGAATTTCTTTTTATAAACCTATATTTGTCTCATTGTTATTCTGTTGTCACATTTTCTAAAACGCAGACGAATTTTGTTAGATTTAATGAAGTGTCAAAATTGATTAATATAGTTTGTTAGCTCTTTTATTTTAGTAGATAAAATTAGATTGTTTTGTTTTTTATTGCATTTTTGTGGCAACGAAGAACTTTTGTTTCTCTTGGAATTAATTCATTTAGACGGGAAAATAGAATAATGCATTGTCCAAAGTACCGTTGTAAATAATGCATTATTTTCTAAAATAAAATTTGTGGTAAACGATTTCTTTTTGTGTGAGTTAGATCTGAACAAAATAAGGTTGTTTGAATATAAAAATATCACATTAAAGAAAACTATTAATTTCAATTTTTCAGCCATTAATTTTTAAGCAAAAAAAATTTGCATTTGTGGAAGGAGTATCACCAAAATTATTGCTCATTACAGGAATCAGTAGCAGAGGTCAGTGTTCCATGGTTTAAAAGATAATGATTAATCAAGAGTTTGTTTTTATTGTATATTTGGTGACTGCATTTCAATTAACATTTTTAAGTATAAGTGATCAGTTAATGTGTTGAAAGATTTAGTTTTCTCTAACTTGGATATTCATGGAATTAAATTTCCTAAAAATGTATAATTTTTCTATGAATAATAGAGAAAAATACTTACATATTACATAAATGCAAAAATTTATTTTATTGCAAGAATTTATTTTTTTATGCAAGAATTCATTTTATTTAGTAGAAGATTTTTAAAAATATTTTTGACTATTTTTATTTAATTTTTTAATATGCAGATAGAAATTTCTTTAACGTAGCATTCATATAAAATTTGGAAATTTAGTAGTTGATTGTTAATGTGTGTTTTTACTTAAATTGAATTTGATGACAGCTAAAATTATATTCAAACTTTATATTATTAAATATAATTTATTTTATAATATTTTTAATGTCTTTCTCGCTAAGATAGAAGAAAAAAGAATCTGATGATGAAAATTTATTGTTAAGATATCTAATATTTCTTAAAAATATGTTTTTAAGTGCTCAGTTAAATATACACAATGCAGAATAATAATTTTGGAATGCATTGCACGATTCTCTCTATTTAGCCTAAATAACGTCTCTTTATAAATAAGCTTTACATTTATTTATTTTTCAACTATACATTATGTAAACAAGCATCCGTGATGCTCATTCAATATTATTTCTTTCTCCGTCGTGGTTAAATTTATTCTAGAAGCAAAACACCTTGAAAAATGTAAAAGTCACAAGACAAAAATCCATGGAAACTTCCATAAAACATTAAATTAATCCCGTGATCTGAAGAAAAAAAATTCTTTTTTGAAATACATGACAAGCATTTATATGTTAATTGTCTTCGATTTAAAAAACCCACGTGCAGTATAAGAATTTTTTTCCCATCTTTGAAATATTTTTGAAGCATTTTGATACTTGGACATATTTACTCAAACATCAAATTTTAAACTGTATCTGTGGATTTTACTAGTATAAGAAGACGTACACGTCTTAAGTACATCTTTGGATTCAATGGAAAGCACGCAATTACCTTTATCATTCATTAAACTTGGTTTTAAAGTTCTGTGATGCCGAATGGAAGTAAAAAGGCTGAGGTAACAGACGTCATTTGACCATGATTGAAAATTACGAAATTGTTACTGTTATTTTGGGAAGATAAAAAAAAATAATTTTCAAATGAAATTAAAAAAAATGTAAGGTTATAAAATTGAGGTAAATGTGATGAATTTCATATTTATAAATTTTTAGGCAATTCGATTACAATTAAAAGATAAAAATCTATATTACCTACAATCAAATCGTTTTTAAACAATTTTCTACAAAAAACAAAATTATCTTTATGTGATGAATAATTGAAGCAAAGCTCAGATTTTGTAGGTTGAAACAAAAATTCATGTACAGGAAAATTAATTACTTTATGACAAAATATTTTGTCAAAATCACATTCACTACTTTTTTTTTATTTGAATTCTTACTCTTCTCAATTTTTCTTACACGACCTATATTTAACCGTTGTTTCTCTTTCTCCTTACAGCTTGTAAAAAGTTTCAGTCATAAAGATGTTTTGTGTTTGTTTATCTAAAATTTATTATTTAAAAATTTTAAAACTTAAGTAACATAATGTGATAATTTTTCTAATTTTAAAAGGGCCCTTGTGACGTTTGGGAAATTTAATGGGTTAGAGTGAGAGTTAAGAAATTAAATAATTGATTTATTTACGTCACTGCAATTAATTACAATAATTTTCATTTTGAAGTTGTTCATACTATATTAATTATTTCAATGCTGCGAAAAATGTGTGTGTGTATGTGAGGGAGGAGGCAAACACAGCCGAACTTCTTGGTGTTTTCAAATGGATTGTCTTCTCCACTGTCTCGGGATGGAGCGGCTCTTACCCTACACCTCGAATTTTAGCCGGGGTTTCAGGCCTGTGGGCGAAGTGGTGTTTTTCTCCCGGCCATCGGGTCTTGGGGCGTTGTCAGATGAAAAGACTCTGCAATATTTAGAGTTGCACGCGTGGATGTGAACGGTGTAAAACTATCCCCATAAAGAAACCGATTTTTCAGCTGTGTGACACGAAAACGTCACACCCTTAAAAAGCAGATTTTAAGTATTCTTTTCATTTTGGTAACAAAACTTTGGTTTTAACTGTTTATTTTGAAAGAACATTTTAATGAAACAAAATAACTTGCTTATTCGATCATTTTGAGTAGAGCTGTGACTCCACCTATGCCATGTGGCATCTGAGTTTTGCGTTTGTCCCTTCCCCCTATTAAACCTTTAAATATAAATATCCTTTTTGGTATGTCAGACAAATAACAATCACTTTAATTAATTTCCTTAGTATCTTTCTGTTATGAAATGAACTCGTCCATCGAATAAATGAAGCAAGAGTTCTTTTTATCGGAGTAGTTCCAAAAATGGATGGATAGTATCGTGTAATATTAGTTCTCTATAAGCCTAGGGCGAATATTCATTTGTTATGAAAGTTCTGTCAAAGCTTAGGGCAAAAGTCAACAATTTATACTTAAACAAAGTAAACTGATACCGGATCTCACTTAAAACTGTGCTGTAATAGGAGAATTTCTTAACGTCAGATCCAAATTAGCTTCTATCTTCGAGAATGAACCATCAACTCAACTGTCGTTATCTGACAGAGCTTTGAAAATAACACTCCACATAGCCCGCTGTGTAGTTTTAGTGCAGGGCTAATTAAACAAATCAAACCTTTCAACACTTATCGCAAACTCCAATTTAACGTACCTAGCAACCTTCCAAATTAGCCATGAAAAGTCACTGGATAATTATCACTTATCACTGATATCACTCGCACGATGAAGCAATATCACCGGTAGCACGAAACACCTTTCACCTTGAATGAAGCATGGGTCGTCTTTGGAAAGGAAAAAAAAGTATTACACTTGCTTCTGGTTGATGATGCGACATTGACCCAGAAGTACGAACGAAAACAAAAAATTGAAAATTCGGGTCAAGACTCGGATGTTAAAATGGGCTAGAGCGGAAAGAAAGGTAAAACTGTTTCCGTTTCCTCGGCAGTTCTTTTGTACAGTTTAAGTTGATGGTTAAGAGGCGGAGGTGTGTGTGATTTGATTTCATTTCATTTCATTAAAAGTTTCACTCCAAGGCTTAATTTTTTTGAAAAAAAAAATCATTTTTCTGTCTTTAAGGGCGTAATGATAGCTTTTTGAAATTCGATCCTTTCCCTCTTAACAGAATTAATTTATTCTATTTATTTGAATAAATGGGCTTTAATTTACTTGTATGGAATTTTAATTAGTCTCCAGTGCTAATAGCTTTGTTTTCGCATGAAATGTTCAGAATACAGCAATTTATATTTAACAGAAAAGTATCATTTAAAAAGTAAATTTTTATTAAAATGCAATTAGGAATTTTAATTTAGGGAACTATTTAACTAATTCCTTCTTGCCCAACCATTGTCGCTTTCAAAAGAGATTATTATCATGCTACCCACTATTTCGTTAATTCGTAAAGTTCATTTTTACGTTGCAAAATAAATGAATAATAAATAAAAATTGATAAATCTAAAATAAAAAAAAAAAGCCAACGAATGTTAGTGCCAACATATATTTCTTCCTGTTAGCAACAATATTTTAAAGTTACCAGGAATTATGAATTGTAAATGAAAAATGTTTAAGTATTCAACATTGATTCATATTAATAAAATTTACAAATTAAAATTAAACATAAAAACAGTAAAAATAAAAGTTGAAATAAATACTTTGTAAAAAAAGTCTGAAATACGCTATAAAAACATCTGCCACTTTGTATTGCGCGAAGTATTTGCTCTCATTTACAACTGAACTGTCTGTAGTAGGACTCAAGCATCGGCATCGAATTAAATTAAAATACAGGAGAGTGAGTGTTTACTAAAAAGGTTATTAACGAACCTCCGTTACTAACACGGATTCTAGTGGCAACGTGTCTCGTAATTTTGAATCATAGTCAAGTGACGAGGACGATATCTCAGTTAATACACCTCATTCTCCGAACTTCCACAGCACATCAAAGGGAGGACTTTGAGATGAAACAGATTTCACCATCTTCAAAGGCACTAGGGCTCGAACTCATGACCACTTGACTACTATTTTCCTTATTGAGCAATAGGAGTTCATGCTTGAATTTTAACTTTAACCCAAAAGTAATTTCTTATAAAACTTTTGGAAATTGAAACTTCCTCGATGTGGTGTTGTACAAACAAATATGGTTTGTTTATATTATTATTGTTTAATGAACACGAACATTGTTATAAAATTGTTTCAATAATTCAAGTTAAAATAAATAATAAGCATAGAAATTAAAGTAACCATTATGGTATTTAAACCTGTTATGCATTAATTGCAATTGTTGGAAGATCTGAATGCATTGCAGAAGTTATTGGATTAGAGGTTATGGTTGCGTGATTTTTTATTTAAATTATAATTCATGCAAGTTTGTAACAAAATTTAGTTTTAGGAATTTTAACAGTGCAATCCAATTGATAACTTATTGCAAGACAAACTTAAACTGCTTCTACGATTTTTTATTATACATTTCAATTAAAATTTTTTTTAAATCAATGTTAAAATAAAGGGGGAAACTTTTTCCGGTTTTGGATACATTTCTTTTTTCCTAAAAGTTACTTAAATTCTTGCAACAAAATTACTTCATTCTCTATTGCTAAATAAATTTAAATAATAAATCTAATGCTAAATACATTAAATTACATAAACATATTTCTATATTTTTTTCGAGAATGTAATTATTTTAGTGAACGGATATTGAAAGAAATAATTTGTTATTAATCTTTAGGTGAAGCGATCAATAATAAGGAAGCTATAATCCAAGTTATTTCAACAAAATTATTTACTAATTCATGTAGTTCATCTAGAATGAATAATTATACTATGCGAGGAATTTAAATTGCAAAAATTTTGTTTTAAAACCGGAGCTCTCTCATTAATTTAAGAAATGAAAACACATTTCTTTAGACCACAAGAGCTAATCTACATGATTTCAGTCAATTTTCATTTGATTAAATATTTCCGTTTCATTTAATGCATAGGAAATGAGTTTGCTTTATGTAAACATTCATGTATAATGTTATTTAAAAATTGAGTAAATAAATAATTCACTACATCTAAGTTTTGCTGCGAGATAGTAAAAAAGTTTTGAAAAATTTATCGTCAAAGTGTATTAAAAATAATTTATTTTTCTAAGAGATATTTAAAAAAGAAATAAAAAATAAAAGGAAAGATTCAAAACTCATTTCTTTTTTAAGGTTGTAGAAAAGAGAGGCTAAAAACATTTTCAACTTTTATTTATAAATTCCATTTAAAAAGTACATTTCTAATGTTTATTTTTATAGGTTAAAATTTAAATTCAAAATATATTAACTATTTATATGTATTACTATAAAAATTAGTTTTTTACGTGCATCGGACTCTTTTCTCTTGAACGAAAATTTAATTTAAAATAACTCGAAAATTATGCTGATAATAAAGCTTAATTTTAAACTTGAATTTACATATTTTTAAATACAGAAAATCATATACATATTAATATTCCTCTATTGTTAACACATCTTTTTTCCCTCACTTTGATTGACAAAAGAGAGAGAGAGAGAAACTATTCTCAAATAACAAAAAATTCCATTTTTCGACTATCTTTTAAAGCTTTCTGAGAAATTTTATTGCAAAAAGTATTTTTTACAAAATTTTTGAAAGACTAAATATAATCATCAGCCGAATATAAATTGGAAGAAAATATTGCCTACAGTAAATGTTTTATTCAAATTTTGTATTTAAATTGCATTTAATTTAATTTTGATCCATCAAACTCATTAAAATGTATTAAGTATTTTATGATTGGTATTTTAGTATATTTTTCAGTCCATTTAGTAAAAAGTTTAAAAAATAACATTCGGCCTACCATCTATAATATTACGAAGCATACTCAAAGTTTATCAAACCTTCAACAGCTGGCTATCGAAAGGAACTTTTTTATTATTGTTTGTGAAAGGAAATCCCCCCTTTTCCCTACTCTTCTATGACGGAAACAGTTTTAAATCGTACTGCAAATATTGATTAAGTTGTCGGAAGTATATAAAAATAATGATAGGTTCCTAGTTTTGACATAATGCTAAATTATAGATACCGTAGACATGTGGTACAATGACCGTTCATGGACTAAATAAAGGAGGTCATGGTATCAAATGACGAATGAGATGTGATTTTAGGCTCCCATAAAGCATTTCAATATTTTAGGGGAATAGTAGGGGCTTAAGAATAACAGTTTATACGTGAATTGAATCACATGTAAAACTATTCCCGTTTCTGAGTGAGTAATGATAAAAAAAAGGGCGTGAATAGACAGAAAAGAAAATACAGGAAGTTCAAATAAATCTCATTCACTCACGCAACTCGCATAGTAAAATATAGAAACAAACGCACATACATTTCCGAGAACGGGTCTATAAATATCGATGAAGTCTGAGATCTCATCTTTGAATACAGCTGATTTAGATTACGGACGCTTATAGATCTCAGCTCATGTTTATTTCGAAAACTTTATGATGTAACTTTTCAATATGATTGCATTTCAATCGAATATTATAATCTATTTTTTAAATTTTTTGCTTCGGTTATGTTAAAATATTATTTCAAAATTGACTGAAAGTGCATGATCTTAACGTATTTATCTTTTTTGTAAATATTTTGCATGTTTTAAGTCTTTCACTTATTTATTTCACATATCTATCTGCCTCTAATTAGGTCTAAAAGACGATGAGACACAAGCAGAGGTTGAAATATGCTTCTTAATAATTAAATAGGAACTTTTGGAAAGAAATTTACTCAGTTAAATAATGGAAAAATTACGTTTCTCAAAAACAAGTTCTGGAATTTCACATATTGTTTTTTTAAATTATGCTGGAAAGTAGAAGCACGTTTACCGTATATTATATAACAATAAGACCAAAGTAATTGATCTATGTTTTTGGGTCATAAAGGTATTTACAGAATGACTTGTATAAAATATTATTTCATTCTTCCAACCACAATAAATTGCTTCACAGCCACTATGATTCTCTCGAATGTTTCAAGAAAAAGAAATAAATCTATTGGAATCAAATAAGGAGTTGGTGATGATAAGTTTATGGAAGTATTTTATCCATTTCCCTCTTCATTATTATCAAGTTGAAAAACGAGAACTGCTGTTTAAATATTTCCTATGACGCGTTCAGATTTCAGAAGCTCTTATTAGGACAGTATACTTGTGTTTCAATTGTAATGCATTTTTATATATCATATTCATATCTTTCTGTTTATAATTGTTTACTTCTAAATTTATGTTTTCTTATTCGTACAACTCCTGCATTAAATCGAAACGGCTTTTACTCTTGTTGAATCCCTGCCAGAAATCTAATTTTAAACTTGTTCGGCGCTTGCATAAGTCCTAAGTCAAACATTTCGCCTTAAGTTTCTTCATGAACAACAAATATCAGATAGAATTGTTAAATTAGAGAAAATATTGAGATAATTGATTATGTTATAAATCCAAATAACAATCTATTAAAAAAGATTAAATGAATCAGGATATTATACTAGCGCAAAATAAAGAACTAGTTGTCTAGATACCAGACACTATTTCTAAAACGATGAAATAACGGAATTAGTTTTTTTTAGAAATAGGTAAAAACATGTGGCAAAATTTAAAAGTATCATACATAAGTTAATTTGAAGGTTTTTTCCACGAGTCACTGTTTTTTTAAGGAAATTATTTTTGTTTTCCAAATTTCAATGAAGTTTAAAAATATTTATTCAAGTCAGGTGCTTATACGTTTTAAAAAAATATGCAAACGTTCAAAGTGTAATATTTAGTATTCATTTATAATTAATCTTGTATTTAGTAGTAAAATTGATAATTAATATCAAGAAATTGGAAAAATGAATTCTTACCTATTAACATTGGGAACAGCAACTGACCAACTCCAACAAAGAAATGACCAAGTCCCAAGGCAACAGCAAGCCTTTCCAAACCCAGATATTCTCTCATGACCACTGGAATGTTCGTCATGACACAGCCATTGAAGATACCCATACAAACAGATATTCCCAGAAAGTAGGCGTGGGTATCACACATAGGCAGATACAAAAGCAAACCTCCCATAACACCGTATGAAAACATCACAGTATATTTCCTCTTCAGACACTTGAAATCAGACAGCCAACCTAAGCAGACTGCCCCAAAAAGATCACCAACAGAAAAGGCAGATACCAGGAAGACTGCATCAGGTTCGGCAATGCCTCTGTCTCTGGCAAAGTCTACAATCACTGTAAGGTAGGCAATGAAATTGACGACATTGCAGCCAAAAGTGATGCAAATGGCTAGATAGACAGGACTGGTAAGGATTTCGGCTGTGTGGCGGAATTGTCCAAATACGCCATCTTCTCGTTGTTTCATCTTTTGGAACAGGCTGATAGGACTAGTTGTACCGAGGACTGGACAACGCGTCGCGCAGTTAGCTTCCATAACAGAAGATGATGTTGGTAAAAGTTTGTAATCGCCGTTTTGCTGAATACCATTGGATGGCTTGCTATGAATGTCAACGTCATTTTCTTTGTTGATTGTAGAATTGGGGTTGGATATGATAATGATTTGATGTTTTGAGACATCTCCGGTTGTCTCGTCTTTAACGACTAGCGGTTCAGTGGCAAGACTATCATCTACTGTAGCAAGCTGTAAATAAATGAACGAATAAACACGTTTAAAAAAGTTATCGATAGTATTGCTACTTTTATGAATATCTACATTTTTATGTTAATAATTGTCAATGTAAACAATAGTAAAAAAACTATATTTTATTATACTGTTTCTTTTATGAGCTTTTGTGAATGTATACTTTCCAAATAAAAAAAATCTATTATAATTAATAAAACTAAACAAACAAAAAAGTCTTAAAATATTATTTATCTCTCAAAAAAGAAGCAAGCTGAATGAATTTGTTCGTAATAGGTTTGAAAAACGTTCATTAAAAAAAAGTAAAAAATGCCCCAAAAAAACTAGTTTTAAGTTTTACAGAATTTTCTTCCTTTCCAAAATCTCAAAACTCCGGTAAACTGTTTAAAATTTTCTCTAATAGTTAACGTTTTACTTTCGAAAATACATTTGATAATTATTATTATAATGAAAGTAGGTCTCAATCTTCTATTGAATATTTTAAACAGGCAGAATTGGCAACAGTGTGCTTAAAATTGATTTAATTTTCTCATTAAAAATGTATATATTCTTCTAAAAAAAACTTTACGTTTATCATAATTTTTTAGAAATAAGACATTACATATAACAAGTACGATAAAAATAAGTTATTCACAGTATTTTATATAAAAAAAAATATGTATCCTTCATTCATTCATAAGTGTATATTTTGTGATAACGCTTTGTCTTATTCATCACTAAATTACTTACTTATTCCTTTTACACTTTGTTTTATTCATCTATAAATTGTGTAGTTATAATCTGTAAGAATTTAAAGGTCTTGCTCAAAAATGTACACTAACCTCGGTTGCTTCTCCGTTGAGAGCTCTGGGTTCCAACAGCACTAATTTTCCTGTAATCCTCTTCTTGTTTTGAACTGCGGGAGCTTCTGGTGGAGGAGGTGACTTTGCAATGAAAGACGGGATGAGACCATTGAGAATTATAGCTCCCAAAATGAGAAAGCAACCTTTGAATCCATAGCCCGCAAATAAATACTCAATAAGAGGTGGAAGTGCAAAAGATCCTACGGAGGCTCCTGCATAGGCGATTCCTGTAGCTGTTGCTTTTTGGTATTTAAAATGCTGGTGGATGAGGACCGGATTCAAAGTTACCACAAGACCATTTCCTATGCCTAAAAAGTATTAAACAAGTGATGAAGTGAAAGATAACAAGTGAAAATAATACTTTATTTCAACATGTAATTTTTCATGTGTGCCGATAGAATTTGTTGTGAATGCTCTATAAATTCACGGCTATGTGGACCTAAAAAGCAAATTGTAAAAACAAGATAGAATTTTTCTAGATAGTTTTCCATATCTCTGGCGCAATTCTCGCCAAGTAAATTTTTTTGGCACTGACACACAATATACACATAAAAAATTTAAATATTTGTTCGAATGACTTTTTTACTTCGGAGTCATAAACACTTAAAATATCATTTAAATTTTTTTTAAATAGGCCATAACGTGTTTTGAAAATGGGGTGGTGAAAGGTTACCATCAAAATATTCAGTTTGGCGTCTGTTGTATCATTTTTGGCGACTATTGGCTGTGTCGGCGAAACGGAAAAGTACCTTTTTCTACTTTCCTTAATAATAGAGAAAATTACTATTTTGTTGAATTAGGTGATGGTTTGAATTTTCATTAAAATAACCTTGAAAATCCATACTTATTTTTACTATAACAATAGTATTATATTTACATAATTAAATTAGATTGTGTTTGTTGAATTGGTGGATTCAACGACCAATTTAAAAATTTTATTTTACTCGTACAGAAAAAGTTTGTTAATATAAAATAATTATTACATAATTTTATGTTCTATTTAAATGCATAATAGAATCTATATAATATAAAAATATGAAGAGCAGATACTATACTTTAAATTCCTTGTGTTTTTCCTATAGTTTAAATTCTTTTTAGGAAAGTGACCATTGGTTGAAAACTAACATGTAAAAAAGGTGTGATCAACTGTCTTTTATTACATCTTGGTCACCATTTTATTCGTGAATAATCCTTTTAAAAAAATCATTTATCCCTTATTTTAAGTCTTAAATTTCGAAAATGTTAATAGATATTTATAAAAAATATTTAATATATTTTCTACTTGGAAAATATATTAGTAATAGTGGAGACAATATTTTTGCAAGATCTATCTGCATGCAACGAAATATTAGAACATTTCCTTTCGAAATGGGCGCTTATACGTATTTCAAAGGTATAATGGATGCTTCGTTAATTTTTTATTCCTGAAAAAATTTCAATTTCAATTCATAAAAATTATTTTCAATGCATATAAGAATTTATTTTTCTTCTCGTAGAAAACCTTTCTAAAATAGAATATACGTAAGAATTCTTCATAATAGATAATTTTCCACATAATATACAAGATTTTCAACAATTATCTGGTGAAATCATGGTTTAGTTGATACATTTGGCGATCGAGACAAATTAAGCCAAATTACGCCAAAAGCTCATATTTTTGCAAAGGACAACTGTTCAATATGCAACAATAGCTCTTCCATGTTGGCGATAAATAAAGATATTCACTATCCGATCAATTATCTTATCATTGATTATGCAGCTGCACGAAATCTTGTATTAATACATAATTATTGGATAGGATATTTTTAACCCGTTGAATAATTCAGTCAATATAATCAATCTAACCTTATGAAGGCTCTCTGTATGCTTAGATCCATCATTAGGTTATTTTTAGTTTATATCGTTGCTGTGCACGTCTAAAGATAATAACGGATCATTTTTAATGCATGTATGATTTTCATGATATTTTGAAGATACCACATGTAATTTTTAATCATCATCATTGTAGCCAAAGCTGTCATTGAAAAGGGATTAATTATAATAACAATAAAAACAGCAAGCAAAAGTAACAACTTAATAAAGGCTTTAGTACGATAGGTAATAACTTCTTGATTATATTAAGGATTGCTCTGATCAAAATCCAACGACCATTCATATTTTAAATTAAAAAAATGATCTAATGATTGATTTGTAATTGGTATATTAAGATATCATTGGACTTAATTATAATTCAACGTGAGCTGTATTTTTTGTTAATCTTTGAAGGTGAAACCGTTACAAGTGGGTTGGGCGGCTGAGCAATAACGTGATTAACACGTGGCTTTTAAATGTTTTCAGGGTTGACAGAATTTTTTCTGTACGAGAAGAATCTAAATATGCAATATGTTTTTATTTATTTTATGCGATGCGATAAATAGGAAAATATATAATTCTACAGCTTATTTTTCCTATTTTTTTGACTTACGTTTTCGTACTATGCCATATATTGTTGGTGTTTTCATTTTTCTGGAGATGAATTTCGATGAGTTGTTGTACGGATGTTGAGCCATGTCGATTCCAGTGCCGTACTAGATTACACAACTGTACTAGATTAAACAGGTGATGATCCATGGCGCGAACAACCCGATCGAGATGGTCCCCCAGATTCTCGATTGAGTTAAAGTCAGGTGAGTTTGATGACTAGGGAAGAACGGTAAACTCATCCTGGTACTCTTCGAACTACGCACTTACACTGCGAAGTGTACGACACTTCGCATTTTCCTACTGGTAAATGCCATTTTTTGGTGAAGGTAAGATGGGGTAGAGTAAGACATAATATAAATATCAATACGTGTTCAGAATATTGTTGCTTTTGGTTAAGACGATGTTCCACAAATCATAAAAAAGCAAATGGATTTTAATGTTGCTTGTTACTTGATAAAATATATGAGATAATTGTTGCAGAAAAGGTAAACAATATGGAATGATAATAAGTGTTGCCAAATGACAAGAAAAAAAATTAAGAGTTATATTTGTTCTCTTCAGTTCATGCATCCACACCATCTTCCTGAGGAAAAACAATGCACATGTAGAGGAGGACATGGTCCGGAAAGACAAATGCGTGCTTTTGTATTGATCCATTGTGCCTTCCACAATGATGAGTGAACCCAGAAATGCTGGGAAAACATTACCCAGACCGTAATGCTCCAGCCTGGTCCGTTACGGCAATGACTGCCGGGTGTTTGCATTCAAAGGTTTCAGATCAAATTAGGGTATCAAAATATACAAAAACGCCTAAATAATTACATGAAACTGATACAAAGAAATATTTCAGCTAAAATCAATCTTTATAAATGAGTTTGGAAGTTATTTAATGACTTTAAATTTTGAACAGGTATTTGTCTAACTGTTTGGTTTGTTTATATCATTTTAGAAGTAAAACAAATGCAATAGATATTTTTTTATGATACAGAATAATTGATTTCAAAAGTTTTCAACTTTATCGTATTTAAATTCGATTTAATCTAAACATTTAAATACAAGGTTTTATAAATACGAAAATACCTTTTGGAAGGATAAATGACCTTTTAATTTTCATACAATTGAAATGAGATACTTGACATACGAATATAAATTCATAATCAAAACTGGTAGATTCTTGTTCAACAGATAAATCATAAATGAATATTTACCTCTGAAAAGACCGAAAAAAATAATAAGAAACATCAATGATGGAGTGAAGAAGCAAGCTATAATGGCTACTGCAGAAATGATCACTCCACTGACCAGGATACTGCGAATACTGAAATAATGTGTCAGGAAGCCAGCAAGCGGACCTACATAGAAAAAAATAATAGTTCAGTTAAGAAATCTTTGAATTTATCTTTTAAATTTTATTTTTTAAATAGAAAAAAACTTAAATCCTTGAAAAAATTTGAATAAGTTTTCCATATAGAAATCTTAAGGGGATTTATATAAAATACACGCCGTACAGACAGACATATTTTAAACTTGTATGTAATTACTTTAATTGAAAATGACACAAAATTTGCAGTCATTCCTAAACAATTTGTTTGGAGTTTTAAATTAGGTATGACATAGTACACATAAAAATAGGATCAAAATAAAATAAGTTATAAAAAATAATGCAACATGGTATCAAATTTGATTTGATTGTCCATAAATGTCTCGCTTCAAAGTAACAAGAGGGCTTTTAGCGATGCACCTCATAAATTTTAACCACTGATCAAGTTGCAAAAACGACATCTATAAGGTGGCATTCCACTCTCAAAGCTAGTACTACATCCCACCGAGAGGAGTTTGAGTCACGATAAATTTAACCCCTTGCAAGCTCACTTTATTTCGGATTATGGATTTAAAAAAAATGTAATTTTTTTTTTTTTGCTTACCTAGAAAAGTAAGTAAAAGCACTCGAAACCATAAGAAGCATACGTGAAATTAGGGAAAGACCGATTGTGCAGTGTAAATTTTCACAGGGCCCGAGCTACACTCGGGATAATACGTTTTTCTCGTCCGAGCTCAGCTTCAGAAAATCCGGGGAAAGGGTTCAAGTGCCTCAGATTCTCTACATTGTGGATCTTTAGTTGCACCAGTGCTCTAACCCATGACTTGGCAGAAATAATAGAGTTTAAGTACTTAGGATATAAAGTTTTGTAATTTACATTTGAATTGATTTTGTTCCTCTCACTTTCTGTCAGAAATTCAGACTTAGGTGCTGTTTATGGGCTTCATAATTTTGAACCAATATCAGATAACATTGATGGTATTCGAATTGATCTTAACCACTATGCATGTGTGTACATGATATTTCTTTCGATTTACTGTATATCACCCTCAATATATGCAAGATAGTTTTTGTTCAAAGAAAGATTTGAACTCTCCTTTTTTTTTTATTATCAGTAAACCCAAGAAGACTATCAGACAGCAGTGGTTTTGTAACTAGAACATAGTAGACAAACATAACAGTATTTGTAGATATCTCATTAGTTATATATATATATATATATATATTGCTATCTAATTATGTTAAACAATATTTTTCAATTTACAGCACGTGATAATTTCAATCTAAAACTCTTTTTCTCAAACTTCAAGCTGCTTTTTACTGGATCATAATCCATGAAACATGCTTATTTTTTCCGTTGCGTGTAATAGCTATAGATCTAAAACAGGTGTTTAACTCTTTAAGCAGGCATTTCCATAAAATTCAGTCTTTTCAAGGCAGAATATGGAGGATAATCTCTGCAAGTCTAAGGACATATACACTGACCTGATTCCAATTCAGCAAAAAGTTTAATCTCTTAACTAGAACAAGGATTACCTTTCAAAGTTACTAATTTTGAATTTTCCATCGAATACTAAATTAACATTAGTTTAGCATTAGTTTTAAATTTCATCAAACATTAATTTTACGGATTTTAAGACGTTTGAACAGTCTTCCTCCTAGTTGACCAAGAACAGCTCTTTCAAAGTTTTCCTGTTTGTAATATGTGTGTTTCGTAAATTAGTTAATTAATATTCTGGTTGAAAATGTCACATTAAATTAGTCACTCGAATTTTTAACATTTTATTAATTTAACTGGTATTAACATTGTTACTTTGCTATGGTAACCAGTAGGAATTTCTCAAATAATTTAATTATTTATTTGTTATTTAAAAAAGTGTGTGTGAAAAAAATTATTTAAATATTTTTCTTTAAAATTTATTTAATGAAGTAAAATTTGTATATAGGCATTTTTTTGGTTAAGTAAAAAACCATTAAGTACCATTTGAAACATTTTAGTGCATTTAAAATTCACTCAAGTGTAATATATCAAATACGAATTTTTACTTGATAAAGTGATAACTGTTTGCTATATTTCAGTACATTGTTTTCGAATTTTTTGACATTCGAATACTGCACTATGATCTGTGGACGATGGACTTCGTCGCTTTGAGTTACAGTCATGTTATAAAACCGAGTACTAGGTATTCATTATATTAATATTGAATAAAATGATTTAAATTTTATGAATCTATGAGAGTAGTGTATAGTATTTTATTTACATTAGATAGAAATAAGTGTAGTTATCCTCCAAATAGAACCAAAATATTGGAACAATTCAAAGAGTTAATAATTTGTATTTATTAACAGTTACATCAACTTTAGCGAATGAATAATACTTTTTAAAAATTATTGAACGAATGTTTGTATTATGTAAAACACACTTATTCTATGCCAACAATTTTCATTTTTGAGCTCGCAAAAATTTCTGGGAAATTTCTGTTCTCAAGCAAATTGCTCTTAGAGATATGTATTTGTACAGTAAAATATTCGAGCGTCACAATTTGTTATTATTGTGAACATTGTTATATTTTTCGTCTCTGGAATATTTCAACTATTCGAATTATTTAATTTTAACATCAAAAGAGGAACACAGGACTCAACATGCAATAGCCAACAGAAATACATTGATTGGCATTTACGTTCATGAATCAAAGCACACTTCGATCCCCCAAAGCAAATCTGTTTAAAATTGCTGATATAGTATGAATTGTTACACTCGGCTATTTCGACGCTGAATTGGTGAAATTCAAGAAATGTAATGTTATTAGCTGCCTCTTATGCAAAATATTGGGCAATCGTTTAATTTTTCTTTTGTTGAAAATTAAATACCACATGAATATAGAAACATAAATATGTACGATTTTGATGTAAATTATGCGAAACTTACCTGTAACATCTTTATATTTATAACCTCTTTTTAAATCTCTTTTAACCCTTTATAGAAACTTTTTTGTTGAATAAAAATTACACACAGTTTAACATTTTACATAAAAAAATTTATTGTTTTGAATTTTATACATGAATTTTTCTCTCACAAACTTGTAACATATTTCTAACAGTAATCAAAATGAATCAAGAGTAAAAACTTGTATAATAATGATCTTTTAAACACGTTATTTAAAATTTTCATTAAATTATTCTTATTTTTTTAATCAACAGTTTCACTCCACGACTGATAGTTTTGGGGTAAATGAATTTGTGGTGGGTTGGTGGCTGATTAAAATTAATTTGAAGTATGAGGACATCTTTAAGGAGTTCGCAGAAGGTTTGATATATTAAGTAAAACCCCATTTTTATTGCTATGAAAGTCGTGATTTTCACGTGTTAAAACAATTTTACAATGAAATATTATAGATAGGTACATAAAATATAAATAATGAAGAGCATCGCACGTTGGAAGCCAGAAAATTCGCGGGGATGGTCATCTATGAGGTTTAAATAGGAACTTAAACTCGCCGCTGCATGCAATACTTTGTCTGAAATATGGCAGTATAAAAGCGCCGAAAAATGAGAAGAGAATAAGACAAATTTTTCTTGGTTTTTAACCGAAAAAAAATATTATTCTTTGTATTCTTAAGTTAAAGTTCGTTACGTAAGTATTTTTGAATACAACTGATATCTTTTACATAAATTTATTAACCAGATATATTTCATTAAATTTCATTTTTATTAAATAGTCTTATTATATAATGTTTATCAGTATCATTTTCCTTCTCATTCACCATTTCCAGGATATCAAAGTTAAATTTGCAATTTTTCTATTATATTCATTAAAATATAATTAATCCACTTAGGGGGGGGGAGAGGACATGGCTAAATTTTTGGTATAATAAATCTGTATTCTACTAGTAGTTTTCATACGAAACCGAAACAGAAAAGTGCTAGTGAACATCAAATAAATTATAGTTTGAAAAAAAACACCCATTTATATAGTTAATCAAACTCCTCCTGATGCTCCTGATCAGGTCAATGGAACAAAATTATTAAATTATTGTATTGTCATCGGTCCTAGACAAGTGAGTAAAACTTCGAATTGATCTGACCCCTTTTAAAGTAGGTAAAAATTGAGTTCAAAGATTCCGTTGCATACAAGTGAAGCTTATAAAAGGGTGTTAAAAAGGGCATAACAAATTTTTAAACTATTGCTCTAGAGCACCACAAGAACAATTTATACAGGATACGAACAAATAATAAAATACCCCCATTTATCACTTTAAAACTTGAAAAGAACTTATTTATTACCAGTTCAAGTTATAAAAGCACGGGTGTTCAGTTAAAAACTCTCAAACATAGCAAATATGGGCAAACGGAACCAAAGACAGTCAGTCCAAAATGAAAACTTCACCTCTCCCGCCAACATAAACATTCAAAATTAAAAATATAGCCTTCCATCTCATGTTTTAGGTGTTTCACGTTCCATGACTTCTTACCCTTGATCTTAATTCTCTATTACTGAAGTAAATCGTCTTAAAAGAGATTCTGCCCAGACTAGTCAAATCCTAGGTATCAAGCAAGGGGAATACTAATTACAACAGCTGAGGAAAAACCTTTTCTTATTGACAAGCAGTACTTCATCCAGATGTATGTATAAGGCAACTGTCCTTCCTCTAATCACTTTAGAATATTATTAATCCTACCAGCGATCATGTGATCAGCTCATGATTTCCACTGATAGTATTAATTCATTTTCACATTAATCAAGTTCGGGATAGAGTGTTGTTTGGGTTAGTTTAATTGCTTTCCTATTAGAAAAAAGAAAAATTATATTATATAAGCATGAAATAAACAATAATATTTTTAATTATGATGTAATGCGGTTGACCCTGTGTTTGATTTATTCAGAAATAAAATGATTTTAGGGACAAATTGACGTCTTTATTATAGGGTGTTCTTTTTTATTTAATAAATATTTTTGAATTAAAATTCAGGAAGAATGTTTAGGAGTGCAGTGTACTTGTAGGTGCAAGGATTATGAGTAAAAAATGGGAATTTACCAAGAGGACTGAAAGAGTCAATTAAATAAAACATTTTACGTTCATTTAAGCAAATCCTTAGAATTTTAAAATTCAAAAAATTTGAAACCCAGAAGACTTTTTAAACACTCTTTTAGTCAAGTTTTATATTTTTATGATTTTTATTAATGTCATCGATTTGTTGTCAGTACTTTGATTTGATATTGCGATTCTTTAATTTTGTAAATTTATCTCGTCTTATTTTTATAGAAAGACTAATTTCGTGATTTCTAATTACGAAATACGAAAAATTATAATCTAGTTACAATCGTAATTATGTTGCAAATCTTCTCATAAATTTTATTTGAGAAGATTTATTAGAATTAAATGTAATCTTTGGATATATTCTTTTCTGCAAAAATATATCTTTTTCTCGCTTACATTTACGTGTTTGAAAATCAAACCTACCATTTTCTTTTTATTTACACTCCAGATAGTATTTACGCAACGCTTAGCAATAAATTTTAGATTAATACTTTTTTGCTACTATTTCCAAAATTATAAAAGGGCAGACACAGGACTTATATAACAAAAATTATATAAAGAATTACATGTTTATACAAATAAATATTTTTATTTCATGATAAAAAAAATATATGAAAATTAGTGAATATTTATAAATTTCCTCTTCGATTATTAAAATAATGTCAGTAAAAAATCTCAAACTTTGAATTTTGTTTTTATTTAGAAATAGCAGTCTCGAGTTTCAGTTTTAAAGTATGAAATACATTATTTTTAATGCATGTACAATAGTTTAATGATATTATATTCTGTGCAATATATACAATACTTTATTAAAATTACAATAAAAAAAACATAATTATTGCCATTTTATCATATTTTGCAGAATTTTTGCATTAAATCTAAAAATAAAATTAAGTTTCAATGTATAAATTTTAGCAAAAATATTCTTAGTCAAGGTGTTTGAAAATTTTCAATGTTTCAAGCAAACCTAACCTACTTAAAGATAAAAAGTGTACTAAGAGCGAATAAAGAAATGAAATTACAGTCTCACCAATTTGGTAATAAATTAACTCTATTTATTTGAATATAAATATCAATGTTCACCTTCGAAAGATACTTTACACCCACGATAGCCAAATGATAAGGGTTGCAAACTCGTGGCTCTGATATTGTTTCCGTCGAGTCTTTAGTTCAAATTCTAGTACCATTAAAGTTATGTCACGAAGGACGACTGACGATGTCAACGTCCTCACTTTGATGTGTTGTGGCAGATTATAGAGTGGGGTATCAAATTAGGTCCCCGTCACTTTACAGTGGTGTAAAAGTACGAGATTCATCGTCAATAGTGCCTTCATGTAATTCCCAGCTGTAATGCTAATAAGCAATCAAAGACATAGTAAAAAAATGTTCTAAATTTAGAGTATATGTGAATACAGTACTTCATGTTTAGTTTTGGATATGAAGAAGTTACCTAATTTAATCATGTTATGCCATTCAGCATAATAAGTGGCAGTTTAAACATGTGCGTTATATGCTCCAGTTACTTCCAATTCCCCAATTCTTATAAGTAATAAAATACTTTCACAAGTGGTTTTAAGTAAATTAACATGGTTTTCACATGTTAAATCTTTACCACATTGTGTCACTTTAAGTTTTATGATATAGTATAATTAAAGTATTAATTTTAGATTATGTATATTTCATGATTGAATTCATTTCATTCTTTTTGGGTATATATGTATTAAATTCAAGAATAGAAATTTCGTCTTTAATTTTATATAAGTCTTCCATTTTCTAAGAAATAAAGTTAAAGATTGATGTGTGAATTTAATTTAAATTATATGATATTAAAATTTTGGCTATTGGTTAAACTGCAGCACACCTGAAGTTAAGACAGTATCTAAGCTAGTACTTCAGTCGACAAATTTACATAAGTGAATTTAATTTAATGTGCAATGAACTTCCACAGTTAAAAGCGATGATTTACAATAGAATTTATATAGAAGCCATATATATTTGTTTATTTTTTTATCATAAGGTTGCATGCACGAACACAAAGTAACTGGTTATCACCGGATATCATGGTTAGACCATGAAGATTTTTAAGAAGATATCTCACAAATCGGATTCCCCAATCATACCATATGAAGACTACGAGGCCTAGTTTAAAGAGAAACAATCTGATGCGTATTTATATTTGGTGAAGTGGCCAGTTGCCGAGAGGTCAACGTTGTCGAGTCGCGAGTACTAAACCTAGTGCCACTGAAGACCCACTGTGTAGAGGGACTCCAGGTCCACTCATTGGTTGATGTGATAGTTTGGTAAGGGGTGAAAGCTCAGGTGTAATCCTCATTCCTTGACCGCGGTTCCAAATTACGAAATTCATCGCTAATAGCCCTTGTGTACTTCAGAGAGAGAGAGACTGCAACAAAAATTAAAATTAAATAAAATATTTAGAGAAATCATGGCTCTTGAGCCTACGACTCAAAAACTATTTTCCTAGTCAAATCCATAACCAATGTGTTACAGATAAAGGGATATTGTTAAAACAATTAGAACAAGTGAGGACAACATTTTAATTGATATTTCTGTTTCTAGTTTTTATTCACCATATCCCATAAGGACTTTTCCAGTTACATTTTACGTAAAGCCCTTTCCATCATTCCTCATTATAATTAGAGCTAAAATCGTGAGATTATATTTTAATAATCTATCAGTCAGGAAATTCTTGACAACAGGCTATTACGAACCATTAAAGATTGTCATGAGATTTTAAATATATCCAGTAATATGGTCAATACTCAGCAGTTAAATTGTATAAAAACTATCACTATCCGTGTGATTCATCATCCCATTCTCCATCAACAATGTGAATGATTGTTTTAACTAAATACAATGATCCAATTTGATTGAATAATGGAACTAATTGAAATGACTCATTATATTTTATTTATGACAGGTAAATCATACGTCTTTACGGAAATCGTTGTTTAATTATTTCACAATCCCTGCACAACAGAACCAATGACATCAATTCAATTAACCTAAAATTCACAATCACACCTGACATGCCCTTCACTTGTTGTTATAGCAAATCCGCCGGTTTTACTAAACAGCTTCGATTTGCTGCTACAGTGAAATCCAAACAAGAGGTCAAGGAATGCATTCAAAGTCAAAATTAGGAACTAACTAAAACTGCAACATTAATTAACCTTGGAGCCCTCGGCGCCGGATAAAACCGTGCGGCAAAATCAGCTTACGCAAAATTTTTGCATTTTTCGTCAAAAAGTAGATCGTTTTGGATACGTGTCAGTGATTTCAATAACACGTGCATTACTTGCATGTTCAAAATAGCTTGATCCGCATTTGTGCAGTTTTGAGCCTTAACGCCGGCTTTTTAAAATCTACTTTCTCTATTTTTTTTCGGGTTAAGGTCGATTGGTGTGAGAGTCGCAATAGGGGCGGGAACGAAGTCTACAAAATTATTATAAACCAAAAAGCACTTTAAAAGCAAGTTCACAGGTGTTGCATAGATTTAAAAGTCCTTTTAAGTGTTGCAAAGAATTTCTGGATCATGAAACTATACCTCAGAAACGAATGGGGTTGTTTTGATTTGATTTCGATTGGGTAAGAGGCAAGCAAGAAAATTAGTTTCACGGGTTTTGTCAACACATATAATAATATTTTTGAATACACTTTTAGACATTGTTGTGAGATATATAAAATATTCATTATTTGAGATGAAAATTAATGTAAAATAATAATAAATTTCAAAGAAAATAGATGTTGAAAATTAAATGCAAAAGAAACTTTTATGTACCGTATAAAATGACATTTAAGAAATATTTAAAGCAAAAATAATTTTTTATTCCCTTGCATGTTTTTTCTTTACTTAAAGCAGAAATTATAAAATTGTTTAAATCGTTACCCTAAAAATTCAAAATTTAGAATTTTTTTAATACCAAAATAGTTTAATAGTTGTATTTTTGTTTCGATAAATAACTACCCCAATATTCTTTCCAAGACGTAAAATTCTTAACATAAATACGATACAATGAATTTTCATCATATAATCGATTTTATTAACTTGTAATTATTGGTTTAAAATGTTTTTCTCCTTATATTTAATAAATGTTTACTTTTTCAAGAAGTTACCAAATCTGAATTGTAAACTTAAATTCTGACAACAGAATTCACTTTTTGCCCTAAAATTCTAAACTTCGAAAGAAGAGAGAATCTGATTTAGGACATATATTCTCGTCTTTATTTTGTATTCTCATATATTTATTTTGTCTTCTTAAACGTCAAGTAATTTAAACCAAATTCTAAACAATTTTCAGACAGAGAAACATCTCAACTTTTATATTATGTTATGGTATTGTAACACATCCTTTTGTTACACTGTTATTAAAATTTAAAAACTTTACGAATGGACCATTTTTTATGTAACATATATTATAATATGAAGAATTCATTTTGCATTACAGTATAAAAAAAAAGATGGAACACATTTTTACTTCCTCACCCCTCCTGAAAAAAATGTTGACTCTTCTCTCTAGGATAGCGAAGTCAAAATGTAACATAACGCTTGAGCAATTTTCTGTACGAAAAAGTGTTCTAATTTTTTGGGGTGGTATTTTTTTTTTACCCTTACGCGAAGACATCTTGAAATCTCATTGGAAGATTAACGTCACGTTGCACTGTAGGAATACGAAATAAATGGTTCGGGGAAAGAAACTGAATCATTTAAATAAAATCTCGTAACAAACCATTTAAAATGACATAGAACCAAAAAGGGAAGCGAAATTATGAGGAAATTCATTACACAACATCGGATGGACTTCATAAGAGAAGATAGTATAATTAAAGAGGGAAATTTCCACTTAAGAATGCTACACACACATCCTTTGAAAAAGTACCTAAAAGATACCGCTAATAATTGGTGAAATATATCGTATTTAACATTATCTGTCGTGTTATCAAAAGTGAGAATTAATATAACACGAAATTATATTTCACTGATGAGTGAGCTTCAACTTTGCGTGACCGTTATTTACGAGTTTAGGGTAAGCAAGTGTCTTACTCCATTATTTCCAGCATAAAATGGTCCGTTGATTGCCACTTAAATGTGTTTTTGAAAGCAGAGAAATTGAATATTAAGAAATATTAAAGAGCAGGTAAATTATCTCGGTTAAAACAATGTTTCCCTTCACGATTACACAAAGTTTTGCGAAAACTGTTGAATGTTTTGATAATTGATATCACTTGTTTAAAAAACGTTCTAAGGACGAATTTTTTGTTTTGAAATCGAGAAAATATGCACAACCCCGTGAATATTTACTTGCCACTTAAGAAAAAAAAAAGATGTTTACGTATTGGGACATAGATGTGAAAGTTTACAAACAATCTACCTGTTGAACAAACATCTCTCAAGGACTCTCGAAATAAGGTGAAATGAATGTTCTTTTTTGGAAGTCTCTCAAATATTTTTACGTAAGAAAATATCTAAATTTTTAATGAATCCAATCTTAAAAAACTCCGAAAAATTCCTCACTCTTTACATATTTAACACAAATTTATATGTAAAATCTCACAAAAGTTATACATCTATTATATGTTATCAATATATTAAATGTTTAAAAATGTCATTATATAAATTTAGAAATATTAAAACCATAATATTTTATCCATGAATGTTAAGAGCATTAAGTAAAAATGGTATAACTAGATAAATATGAAATTCAAATATCCTTAACATGTTTACTTATACACTTTCGTAATTTCATGAACCAGTGATGAGTCATAATTAGAGCAAAATAGCATTTTCTCAGCAGTGTGTTCAGATACATTTTAGAACAACTGAACGGTTTAACAGAATTTTTTTCCCCATGGCCTTTAAGTAGCTATACCGAGGCAGTGAAAACACATATGATACTTGATCTTTATTTCACTGCTGTCTAACGCACCATATTATTCATTTAAAAATATGGTTTTGATATAATGTACTTTATCTTTTGTTAGTTGGATTTGCAGGTGTGTTGAAAAACCTTCCAGGTTTTAAAATATTGAATATGTATAGAGATAGATCAAATATGGTGTTTTTAAAAACACAGTTTTATTTGACGATCTTTATAGTTAAGTCATCTTATTTGAAAATTCTTATAATGTAATAAAATTTATTACATTTGAGCTCATTAATCTCTTTTATGAATAAATCTCTTATTTTGGAATTACTTTGCAATGCTTATTTTTTAATGATAAATGTGTTCTGAAAATTTAAATTTTTCTTTGGGAAAAAAACCGGGGAAAATTTATTAAAAATTGGTATCTTGGAGCCTTTAATGTGAATTTAAAAATACTTACATTAGCCTAAGAAGATATGTCTTACATACTTACCACGTTTTATTTATTGACTAAAGAAATGACCACTACTTGTAAAGGATCCAGACGGTTTTCTAAGTAAATTCATTTCCTTAAGTTATTTGTGATAGATGAGACTAGTTTGTAGTAGGGATACTTCATCCATGTTCATGCTATCATTTCCTCGTATGATGCGTTTAGAATAGGTAAACTTTTCTAGGGCTTATGAAGTACCATTTGTGACGGGTGCTTACGCGTTTCACTAACCTTCTCTTATAAACTTTTTAAATTGTATTTATTTTGACCAATCCCCACTGAGAGCTGAAAGTGTCACTTATGCAAATAAGATAGTTTCGGGTTTAGCGAGTTCGAAAGAGATATAAAAGGGAGAAATGAAATGAAGAGTAGAGGATGACTAAGCGGTTTGATAGAGGAGGACTCCGTGTTTGGATTGAAGAGTAAACTACGTGGTTGCTTAAGAAAGTGTTTCTAAGAATTTAGTTTAACTAAGTGAAGACTGATAGCGGAAGTAAGATTATTGAACAAGATTCATTAATTTGGTTCAAACGTAATTGAAGATATCTTGGATTGAAGCCACTTCATAGTTTCTACTAGTTTCCAAAGTTCATTCCGAAGAAGATATCAGGTCTGTAATTTTTGTAGATTAGATTTAAATGTGTAGTTTGATTGTACGCGTTATTCCCCTCGTGATATCAGTTAGTATTCCGTCGTCCATAATTGAATTCTGATAGCACTCCGTGATAATTTATTGTTCTTAAAGTTGATTATTAATTGTGTATTTCTATCCTAAGGAAATAATAAATAACTAATTTATTATTTGAGTAGTCATTAATTATGAATCCTACATATCCAAACATAGATAATATGCAAAGGGTAATTAATAACCCTGGGGGTAGTGGGAGACTACGACACATTTTTATATTTTTTTAGGATTTATTTTCCACAGCAATACTAGGTTTTATTTAAAGTACGATTTTTTGCTCGACATTTTGTATTTTGATTCAATGTTTGAGGTACAGCAAATATAACAAAAGACAATTGATTATTGGAAGTGGAGGTGGCAGTATCAAGTACAGAAACAGATAGCTATGTTTCAATTGATAGGGTGGTAAATTTGGAAGAGTTAAAGTAAGAAGAGTCGATAAGGGTGATGTAATATGGAATATAGATAACTGAATGGGGAATAATGGTATTAGATTTGGGAATAGATGGCTGAGATAAAAGAAAGGCAAAAGGAGTGTCTGAGTTGAAGATAATGTGGAATTACACAGCGAGATTTGGTTTCTTTCGAAGTCACACGCTAAGCCAACGTGAGGGCTATTGGCGAAGTACCTTATATTTCTGAACCTCGGTCAAGTGACAAAACCCAACCTGGCGACCCATTTCCCAAGCTTTCACATCAAGTCAAAGTGAAGTCTTTGAGCCACGGCAGATATAACGTGCATTAGGCTCTTTATGCGTGGGTGGGGGCTAGATATATGCTAATGAAATAGGAAGGTCAATTTAAAAAATAGAGAAGTAATATTGCAATCGTAATTAATCGCATTTAAAATTTAATTCCATTTAAATAACTCAAAGTTTAAACGTACTATTTAAAAATATTCAGTAAGTTTTACACAAGCATAATTAGGTAAGTAAAAAAGGTTAAATTACTTATTTCAATTTTTTAACTCAATTTTGCTTAATGACTGGCTGATTTTTTACTAACATCACGTACTGAAGCAACACAGAGATATTGGCGATGAACCTCATAATGTTGAATTATAGTCAAATGACGAGAACGATAGCTGAATTCTGTGACATCCTAAGCAAACTTCCACACCATACGTATATGAGGACGGTGACCCTGGACAGATTTAACATGCACATCAACCCCTCTACACGGAGGGACTAAAGAGACACCATGATTCGAACCCATACTCTCTCAAACACCGTCGGCTACGAATTCACGATTTTACCCCCTTTGTTTAATGGTAAAAAAATTCATATAGTCAAACCATAAAAACAATTTTAGCAAAATTAGAGAAATATTGAAATTTTACCAATGAGTTTATTAAATTCAGTGCTAACATTTAAGCTTTATTTTTGAAACATTTATACGCATACAGTCTGAATTTTAATATTAAAGAAATAGAATTTAAGATTTAAAAAAAGAAGCATGCCTGATAACAATTATAAAATCATTCATTCACCGAAACAGCCGACTGGGTGGCGTGGTTGGTTTGTCGCTGGCCTCCTACGCCTAAGGTTGCGGGTTCGACCTCGACCCAAGTCGATAGATTTTCATGATGCAGAAAATCGACAGCACCAGTTTCGTATGATTATACGGCATATAAAAGATCCTAGAGTATCTGTTTGGTTTGGGGGCTCTCGGCAAAATTAAATCCTAGTACATGTTTGCATCGTCAGAGCTCAGGAGCCTCCCTATAGGGAGGATACTGGGCGTCAAAATTACCGGCGGCGACTGGTATCTAACAAAATGGTGCCACACTAACTAGAGACACTAGCTTCTGGAGAATGTACTAAGTCTGCAATGGTAAAACAACAATCCGCAGCCAATTAGAAAGAAAAAAAATCATTCACCGAAACGGTATTTTCATCTGTATTTTTAGGTTGTATATTATTTTTAGACTTCCTTAAAAGCAAGCTAATATGAAATTTTGTTGAAAGGTCGAGTCTATGCATTTCAAAAAAAGTGTTTTTCTCAAATCCATGAACTAAACTTAATTATACGCTTCTGACTCCTGTTTCTGAAAAACTTGTTTTGATCAGATTTTCCTCATTTTAAATCATACGCTTGTGTCCAAAGATGCTATCCATCTCACATGGCCTTAACAAACATTAAAACAATGCTTTGCGGAAAAAAAAAGATATTAAATCTACACAAGTGATTAAGATTAAAAATAAAATCCCATCAAGTGTTTCTCTAGAAAATGAATGGATATACAAGAATGACCTCTTATCAAAAACAATTTCTTGTACTTTTTCAAGAATAAGAACATTAATTCTTTCTTTTAACTTTTCCATTAAAGTGTAAGTGTCATTTCTTTTTTAAACAATTCTTGATCACAATGAAGGAAGAAGGAAAGGTTCAATGTCGAACTCGACGTTGAATGAACCCTATTGTCTCACAGATCAAGATCAATTACGGTTGTTCACCAGAAAGAACATTGAACTAAAGCTAAGAAAACCGTAATGGACGTAAATAATAACCTTGTAATGAAAATAATGATTTCGCAAAGCAAAATAAGAAAGCTTTTAAAATAAATTTCCATTAGCGGATCTTAGAGAACATGATTTTAGGCAAGAGCACTTGAAACTAGGAAGAAATAAACACTCGGCATAATTTGTACGAAGTTATCCAATGAAATTTTTCTTAAAACTATTTGCTCATAATTCTTCGTCGAATTAAAAAAATATCGCAATTTTTAAAATTATAATTACCCAAGCAAGCCTTAAACCCAATGTTTTACAACTGGCGCTTCTAATAATTGTAATTACTATCCGATGTGGATTTACACCCAGTTTCCACACCATGCCAACGGGAAACGTTGATCTTCAACAGATTTAACATGCATTTTTCACGGTGGGTTTTCAGTGGCTCTAGTCTCAAACTCATGACACACCAGACACGAGTCTGTGACCATGACCATTTTGCTACCGCGACCTACCCGATATAGAAATAGGGTCACGAGAATTAATTGTTTATTAACATCGCACTACGAAGCAACACCAGGGCTATGTTAACGGACCTTGTAACTCTGAACCAGTACTGGTTTATCCATTGGGCACTTGGAGCGGGAGCACAGAAGCCCGAGACCCGGAGAGGCCAAAAAGGTCTCGGATAAGCTGGAC
Source organism: Trichonephila clavata (assembly GCA_019973975.1). Classification (NCBI taxonomy): domain Eukaryota; kingdom Metazoa; phylum Arthropoda; class Arachnida; order Araneae; family Nephilidae; genus Trichonephila; species Trichonephila clavata. The sequence continues at coordinate 2,399 of BMAO01021591.1, read as the reverse complement.
TTAACCCTGCTCTGAACAACAGGCAAGTGTCAAGGACGATATTTGAAGTGGTACCTCCCTTTCCAAACATACAAACCATTCTAACAAATTGGACAGATTTAGTGCATCAGCTTCTCTACACGGCAGATCTTTAGTGATATCACGACTCAAATCCACGACTCGGAAGAAGAAATGCCAACCACAAGTTCGCCAACATGACCACTCTGCTACGATGATCACATCAGATCTCGGGGGAAATCTACATCTGTTGGTAATGATTTGGGTGCAATTTTTAATAAATATGCTACAAAAAATATGTTGAAACAATCAATGTAATGTTTTTGTAAGTCGCCAATTATAGATTGATTATAAAGGGCAGTTTTTTCCAGATAATGCAGTTAAGTAATCATTGGTACTCAATTCAACGTTAAATTTTTTATACACATGCTTAAGCTATAAGAGGTAAAATGACACATTGCTTAAGCTACAAGAGTACATAAACCGTAAAATCTGACGTATAACCACACCTGTACTTGCAATCAGCATATTTTAATTTCAGGTATATTCGCGCATAATCCCCCCCCCCCCCGTGGCCGTGGTAGTCAAGTGATCAAGGTATCGGATCATGGCTAGCGTGTCATGAGTTCGAGCCAGTACTACTAAAGACACGCCGTGTAGGGGGTGATGCACGTTAAATCTGTCAAGAGCTCAAGCGTCCTCCCGTTGGTGTGGTGTGGTAGTTAGGAGAAAAGGGTACAGCTCAGGTGTCATTCGTGTCACTTGACCATGGTTCAAAATTACGCTTTCCGTTGCCGAAAGCCCTCGTTTAGCTGAACAGTGCGACGATAATATTCACTCACTCAACCCCCCCCCCCTTTTTTTTTTTTTACGAAGAATCCTGAAATGTATATGTGAAGTACTTTTATGTTTAAAAGTCATTAATTCGTATTTTCTAGGCTTTTAAAAAAAATAGTATACCTATAGAAATACAACCATATAAGTTCATAAGGAATGTTATTTATTTTAAATAAACAGTATTTTGACATATGTAGAATAATAATTTTCTTCTTAATCTACTTTTTTATTTTTAAAGCTATTATTTTTATTACCGGTGTGAAACGTGCACGCGTAAATTTCGATCTAACTTTTTGTGTTAAAATGCGCGTTATATCCGGACTTTACGGTATTTAATTTTTAAAGTACTCATGAGAATAAAACTATACATATATGTTCCCACTGAATTTTAACCGCATGCGTTTTTTATCCTAAATCCTATTTAAATAAACAATAAAAAATATTTATAGCATTTAAGCGTACAATATATAGATATATAGCATTTAACAGAGAATAGGCATTTACATTATTTATCTTTAAGAAGAATTTAAATAATTTATATTTTTTTTAAGAAAAAGCATGTTCCTTGCAGAAATTCTACATATATGTGACGTTATTGATAATCCTTTCTCAGAATAGCAGTCAAAAACTCTGTGAGAAAACTGCAGAATTAGCAAAACCTAATAAGGTATTTAAGAAATCCGCATTAGTCACTTAAATTAATGGAAATAGCTACGACGAACATTAATCAGCATTTTAAATGTCATTCCTATCAGCATAGAAGAATTTCCAAGATGTTTTTTTCAACGAAATTGCGAAATTGGTTTTTCTCTTAATTTCGAGTTGTTAGTTTGGAGAGTGAGAGAGGATGTTGTTTCATCAAATTTATTTCCCACACCTCAATGAAGATTTTTTTTAAAAATTCAAATCCTTTTTTAATATAATCGCGGTTTTTTTACTCTTAAAAAAATAGACTTATTAAATTTGTATTTAAAAAATCGGCTAACGTTTTCTTTTTATTTTATCAAATAAATTAATGTAAACCAAAACTAGCATATTGATTATTACAAATTTCAAAAGTCAGCTCATTAGCAGGTCATTTCTCTACCCAGAAATATTCGAAATATCTGAATAGAGAAAATATTAACGTAATTATTTAACAAAATAATGATATTGCATTACAAGCAGGAATATACAACGTTTCCATCAATTCATTAATATATAATGATATAATTTATAATGTTATACGCTACTTGACACTGAAAATGCAAAGCAAGAAAGAGCAGCCAGAAAATTATGCACACTTCAGAATAAGCGCACCTCATCAAGTGATAGAAATTATGTGAATTTCGCACTCTCGGGCATATACTGAATGAGATAAGTGAGAAGGTACCTGCAAAATAAGCAATATGGTGTCGTTATTTCTGCTTGGGAGAGAGAGAGAAATCATTCTGGAACATTTTTTTTGTCTCAGAGTACTAGTGTATAGAGAAGAATGCCAAGACACAGTTTCAGCAGGCAGACTACTTTACAAGGACATAGTGATTGGTCTGAGAATGACAGGTTGGTCCATACGCTAACACCCA